>JAMKCH010047962.1:0-20881 GCA_023653785.1 Ophioderma brevispina
TATTCTGGCAGTAAGGATGCATTCTGGAACTGCCAGACAACTACCGTAATTTTACGGATTTTTAAAAATAGTTTAAAATCATACTTCATAATATTTTTTCATATTATTAAAAAGTTTTGAAGTGAAGGGAGTATCTGTACGTTTATCTAGCTTAATGTACTTTAAGGTTTTAAAAATGCAATTTGACCACAAAGAAATGTAACAAATCTGGAAAATATTTACCAACAGTGAATGTAAATGTACGACGATTTTTAACAATACAAGAATGTTTACATTATAGAAAACAAATGCTCGAAATCCTACAGGTGCGTGCGAGATAAAGTGCGCGAGAAACACACACAAATACGAACACACACCAATACAAACACACATACACAAGCACACACTACACAAATACACGAGCACACACGTATGCTCACTTGCGCGCTTACTCACCAAATTCTCACACGCTTTACATTCTTTACGTGATTGATGTTAGAACCAGGGTTAGAACAAATACTTGCGTATGTTTGTGAGCACCTGTTTGTGTACAGTTGTATGTTTGTGTACCTGTTAGTGTGCGTTGATGTGTACGCGTGAGTGTATGTGTGGGTGTATGCCCGGGGTGTATGCCTTTGTTGCTATGTAGGTGTCACAAGTTAGAGGTCATTGATAATAACGATTATAATAGGAATCTTTCGTTTTTCAATGTATTGTGTTTGATCACATCGCGTTATACTACAAACTACCTTAAATTTCGACTCGGCAGTTAATGTGAGAGAGCTTGTGAGCATGGACAGGTGTGCGTGTTCACATTTCTTGGTTGGATTATATCGAACCAGCTTTGGAAACAATTTCAGCATTGTGTATTTTTGGATAATGTTAACTTGTGTTTATTGGTCGACATGTATGCCAGAGAGAACTCACGTATACGGTATGTGATGTTGGTTTTTTTATTTAATATATCTTCCATACAAAAACTTTTATTATGCTAAAGGGCATTTTAAAAGTGAATCATATTTGTTTTTGTTTTGTTTTAATTGTTTGTGTGTTTGTCTTTGTTTGTAATTTGATACTAGTTTCCAAAGCCAAGCCTTTGCCAATCTGAAGGTCCACGCTTGGAATACTCATATCTAATAGAACAGCTACATTATTAGACCATGTCATTGCGCATGATGTAAATTAAACTTGGTTTGCCGAGAATGATCCAGTTATCATATATAGTTGATTGTACTCCACTAGGCTATGATTTTACCAACCACGAAAGATGGACATGGTGGTATTCGTGAAAAAAAAACACTTGAATTTGACTGCCTTTCCCTCTGGTTTCAAACATGTACATATTCGTGTTTGAAACCAGTTGTTCGATGGCCTTCTGACATCTCATTTTTTGACCGAGTTCGAACACTTTCTTGATGACATTTGTATTACAGTCTCCTGCCTCCTAACCAGTTGGTCATTTTCGGTGACTCCAATGTTCACGTTGATAATCCCTATGCAATGGGATTCTACACGTTTCTTATCCACTTTGTCTACTTATGGCTTTTGTCAACATGTCTATTGACTATGAAGGCTGTAAAATTCTCGCGTTAATTTTCGTAATCTTGACATTGATCCCGGACCCCGGTCATTGATTAATTCAATACTCTTCTCAATGATCGTCGCGGTGCAGTCCCTGCAGTTGATGATCCCGATATAGGCTACTTTGTGATTATTATCATGAGACCGTCACGTCTTCTATTTTACTAATTTTACTAGAAATGCGCCGTTTCCCTTTAGTAAACCTATACTTATATCTGAGGTGGGGTAGGGTGAATTTTTGGCCGGGACGGGAATTTATCGATCTATAATTGTTTGGACATATCCATTGCACGTTTAAATTCATGGTCACCTGAGCTATAAGTAGCCATCAGGCTAAACTTTAAAAGCTAGTAAAAAGAGGAGTAACTATACTTGATTCATCTGATATGTGACCCCGTACCATTCTTGCGGAGGTGAAAATTCAATGAGGCGCAGGGACTTCTGTTAATCATGTTATTGTGAGGAATGTTAAAGGGATTAGCAGCGATAATGCGAGAGAATTGAAAAAATGTGGAAATTCATTTTTTAAACGTATAAATCAGGGATACGTGTGTACAATTCCATATAACTGCTTTAATGTTGAAACAAACCACCAAATAGTGAAAAAATGAAGTATTTGAGGATATTTGTCATACCGTCTCCCTCAAATAGACATACAGCGACGGCATCTCAAAATCTGCACTAAACAGCTGATTGCGGTTTACACCAGTACAAAATAACCAAAGATCAATAATGTTTGTGTTTGAGGTCAAACTGTATTGATTATGTTGCACAATATCACGCTGAAAATCTGTGATATACAGCGGGAAAGGCTTTTTTTATCTCAAGTCGTAATTTTGATACGCACGTATAGAAATTACAAAATCAGATAAAAAGTACTGCCTTGTCTTTAATACACGGATTTCAAGCCAACCACTTGCAGGTTATGTTCGCATATCCATGCCAGTAATAAAAATATAAAAATGTGAATTTTGATGATTTTTTCGATGGTTCGGATGAGCAAATCGCTGCTAATCCCTTTAAGGCCTGAAATACACTATTGTGCATTTCCATACACGAATGAAATTGTATTTAGTGGCAGGTGAGTGAGTTATATGACCGGAGTGTCCTCCAACATAATCCGGTGTGGCACGTACATTTGAATTCTTTCATTTTCCCTCTCCCACTTAATTGAATAGGTCCAAAACTCCAGGGGGACGAACGTATCACGCGAATCGACTATAATATTATTTTCCGCAGCCAAGTATGCTGACATTACTGACAGTATTTTATCAAACTTGAAAAGCATGCAGTCATGGGCTCACAGAACATTGCTATTGTATATCTGCTAAATCCGGTGTAGAAGTAATTATAGTCCGCCGTACTCACTGTCCGGCTACAACGGTAAAGAATAGGCCACTCAATTCAGTTGACTCTTCACGCTTTATTCCGTTGTCTATGGAGCCCGGACTATGTCCCATAGACCACTTATGTAGTTGTTACGCACGTTCCAAACGAGAAGTAGGAATTACTACTACTCTTTCTTTCTTCTAGATCTTAACGTTACTAGCCTCTACAATCTCTCACACCATACGCTGCGTCTGTATCAGCCACAAACATATCAGGATGTGATTGTGTCTTTAAACATCAACCACAAAACAGCATCAGATGGAACAACTGGAAAACCTCGCTACAATGTATTCCTTCGCAGAAGAAGAAACGATAATAGGATATTTAAGATAGACGAAGGTAAAGGAACTTTGAAATTGTCTTTCCACAAGGAAAGAGTAACCAATTAGTTGTTCTGAATGACGAACTCGGCATGGACATAAGGAGGTGTGAAGTTCGAAGATCTGTTGCTTCGAAATTTTGCACCAGAAGAGTTAGAAGTCTAATAGTCATGATGAAATTTCATGGCAATGATGTTTATGTGAATCGATGGTAAAGGATTGTAACCTACCAATAGAAGGGAAGAACAAGGGGGTGAATGAAACGAAATTTCAAAACAGTCGTCCGTTGCTGGGCGCTGAACATTTTGAATATGCACGGAAATAATATCAGTTTGGTGCTTGTATACACACATAATGTCAATTCGATACAAACAATCCGCCAAAATATAAGGTTGGATGTTGGGTGCTATTTGGGTGGTACAATTTTGTCACCAATGGCCACAAACGATGAAATGAAACATCGTAGTCTTGATTTAAAAAAAGCCTCAGTGTGAATACATTCTTTCACCTACGCCGCATTGCGTATGAGAAAAAAGAGTATTATGAGCTCACAAAGGATCCAGGGGTACACTAGTCTTACACCTGGCCCTCTAGCCCACATACATTTAATTTGGTATCACTACCGAGTAGTGTATATGCAAAGCGGGGGCACCCCACAGTAGTGGACGAAGCGGAGGCGGACAAGCCATTTGCTTTCTATTGTTGGTATCTAGGTTTCTTTGTGGTCGGCAAAACATGCTAGACGGTGAATTTCTAAAGGATTACGTAACGTTTGCATATATATCTCTATAGAACCTCTTGGGTAGAATGCTGTTTTTTTAGTTTTAGCCCTCGCATCAAAGGAAATATTGTTAAATTGATTACATACTCGGCGAACTACTAAAAAGATGACTAATCATATTAGTCGATGGTAGGTACGTTAGATAAGACCGTTTGCCGGTCAACTGGCTCACGCTTACTTTGGTTTTAAGCCACTGATAACATGATCCAACATAAAAATAAATCCTATGGCAAATCATAATTCGGAAACAAGGCATGAGCTAAGATGTGAACCAGTAACCAATGATACTAACGGCACTACATCAGCGAATTGTTAACCAACTATTGGGTATATCACTCGCGAAAGTTTCACATTTGTTGAACATAATAAAATGTCAATCATTTCTTCCCCTGAAATCAGGGACCAGTGATGTTTATCAGACTACCAATAATGGGCGCGGTTGATATGCACAATAAATCCTTTATGCATAAAGGTCAAGCACTTCAGATTCGTTTTATCTGTAAATTCAGAGCTATCACTTATTGCCCATGTATTGGCAAAGATTACAGGCTGTAACCACCGCTCCGATTTAGATTGAGCTGTCCCTCGATCACGAATAAAGAACAACTTTCGAGCTTCTACTGTGAGTTTCACTAACTTTGACGCGATATATTCTTCATTCATTGGAATATGAACTAAATGAACAAAAGCCATTAAAGAAATGTTGTTTTAGCACGTTGTGACTCACATCTTTGTTCAGAACCAAGACCAGTAACTTATTGTTGAACCTTCATCACCACGTTTTTAGAAGAAAAAGGCGACCTATCCTGCCACGACATGCAATAGGGTAAACCTTGGATTGCTCATATTACTTATAAATCCACAGTTTTTTTTGTAGGCGGGGAGTATAATTAGGTCGCAGTCTGCCCAACAACTTTTCTTTCTTGACTTTTTGTTCACCCTTCTTTTGCTTTCGATGAATGGACATATACGGTCACCGTATTAAGCACAGTAGAGCTCAAGGCTGTATTTTGTGTTTACCTCTGACAAAACCTCAAGCATAAATCGCGGTGGTGATAACACGTGGGAATCTTTCAACTGCATGACAATGGAACTGCAATCCAAGTTCCAATACAAGGCATCTGCCAATGTTTTTGTTCTCTGCTACCGAGTGGTTTAATAAATATTAAAAGCGCTTTATTTCCTGGAGTCAATGTAGTATGATGTTCATCACTGCCTCTGGTCAGTAATATTCATGGAAGGAAATTGAGGTGCCATTTTTTAATTTTTAAAGAAAATGGTCACTTTTGACTTGAAATACGTAGTAAATGTATTATATCTACTATTAAAGCAATATTACACATTTTTTGAGAGTCGCCCCCAAATTTTTCAAAATTTTGAGATTTTACAACGGTTTGGCATTGGTAACTGGCTATAAACTATACTGTGAAATGGTTAAGCTCGAAAATGTCTATGTGTCACAAACGAAGGAATTTTTGTACTAAATAATTATTATCGTGTGATCCCCGTAATAATTCAACGGCTGCTGCAAACGGCTTCCAATGTGAAAATAGCCGGAATAGCGCCATGTACGTGTCTACGTCTACTCTCATCCGTTAGTTGTTAGTTGTTTTAATAGTTCAGGTAAGTCAAGGTTATAGGTTATTTTCTCGTGGTGGCCACTATTTTCATCATGGACGGACAATAACGTAGCATTCCAGCTCTCTGCCGTTAAGTCCAATCTATCTGGGATCCCATTCTAATTAAAAACTCGCTTTAGTTTGTGATAAATACGCCTTTTTAGAGCTTCCGTTCAGCATGTATATGTCCTAAACATTACCACGTAACTATGCAAAATGTCAACTTTTGAAAATTGGGCGCTCTCTCTTCAAAAAATTTGCCATGATTGCTTTAATATGGGCAAAACTCAGTTTTAGTTCACTGATATGCACAACCAAAGTCTAGGCTTATCCGACATCTTTCCCCCTGCTGAATGCGACGGGCCTTATTGGTTTTATATTCGCTTAGAAACTTATTTGGATATGGCCACTGGACAGAGTGTATAGTAGATCAACCCATCTTGGTCACCGCGAAAAGTTTTTTGTTTTTTGGACAGCGTCGATTAGTTTGGGAGAGGAGGCAAGATATGGCTCAATCCATCTGCTTCCTGACTGCTAAGATAATTTCTCCTTTCCATCAGCGCGTAACCAGCGGGGGGCAAGGGGGGGCGCGAGCCCTCCCCCAAACGGACCTTGCCCCCCTTCTGCCGCCCCCAAATGAAACTGACCTTTTGTACAGGTCTTGGAGAAGACCCCAATTAGCCCCCTCAAAAATGTCTTGGCACCCCTTCTGCCCCCCCCCCCCCCCATTTTCAAAGGTCTGGTTACGCCACTGCCTTCCATGTATACTGAGGAGTACAAAAGGGCTTTTGTGTTCCCTCATATCCAAAACACGGCCGCTCAAGCGCAAATGTCAGTATGTTTACTCCCTGGTACAAACATTGAATACTATTATCAATGGATTATTCAAGAATTTTTTGAGAGTTAATGTAACTCTATAATGCGTTTTAGGTTGACTTGAATGATTTCATTACCACATTGATTTTTCTATGCTAATGCAGACTACAGGTTTCATCAATGATGAAGGTGGGAATTTTAAATTTTTCCATCCAAAATGGGCACATCCCTCATTCATGCTCTACCTTCAGAAAAAGTATCCCGCAGGTGACACGATGGGTTGAACTACTATAATTAATATTGCAACATAATGGTATGGCATAATGTTTCACATCTCACCCCCCCCACGACTTCTTTAAAACTGAGTCTTTGACAAAGATATTGTTAAACCAATTAACGACTGACTACCACTGCTTGGACATCATAGGTATCAATACCCCGGATACCCCGCAATATTTTTATAAGAGGGATGGTCAACAATTTATTCCCCCTTCCTCCAATGTTGACGCCTGTGCATGTGTTTTGACCACAATAACCTCATAATTTCCATATAATAGTTTTAAAAATGGCAAATTTTGTTATAATTACAATTACATTTACCGATTTTAGGTTCTAAATCGCTAAAATGGGCAAGGGTTTAGTCAACAGCTTCCACACACCCTGTTTCATTCGTAAATTGTCATCAACCCTCACCCCCCTCCAATGTCAAAAGAATTTTACGCCACTGTTCATGGCATAAGCAGATGTTTGGTTGTATGGAAGTATCAAATCGACATCCTTATGAACTCAATTAAGAAAATGACCAGAGAGATCATTAACCATATTTCCAGATTGAATGAAAGGTGTCGACATTGTTAGTGGAAATGTTGTCAATAAGGCTGATGATGCTGGTTCTTTAAAATGGGCATAATCGCACGAAAGGACTAAGTGAATAAAACAGGGTTTCGTTTATAAAGCCACCAAAATTCTACAGACTGTCCAAAAACCTAAACAATCAAATATTATTTTTGGCTAAAAATTGAAGTCATCTCAACTGGAGGGTAACTGATTCTTTTTCGGAATATATTCCAGGCAACAATCTGAATCTTAATCCGATGGATGCCAGACGAAAAACTTTGAGAATTTTCAAAGAAACGCAAAATTAAATGGCCAACACAAAACACTAAAAATCACCTGTTACTTAGTCAAAAGTTTTTTTTGAAAAAAGATAAAAAAAATAAAAAAAATAAAACATTAAAATATGAATTATTAACCTCTTAATTAGATATTCAATATTAACTGCAAATACAACAAAGCATCTGATATTTATCTATTTTTGACCGTAGAACGGTAACATGATATATGGTTGCATATGTGTGTTCATTCCTCAGGAGGAAAATGCAGTGTTCACATAGACACCTACAAGAATTTCACCACTTATTTGAGCGGCCTGGCTCCCAGCTTCCTGCATTTTTTTGCACACTGCTGCTTGGTAATATACTAATGCTTTAGCAATCATTATATAATGAAACCATTCTGACTAGCTTTCATAATTTGAATGAACCATCAAAATCAATAAATCATTCAAATTGGCTCCAAAATGGCAAAATTCATTACTACATGTAGCCAAGAGCTGTCATTAGTTGTTATTTCACTCTCATTCAATCGTTTAATATCATACAAATTAACGTGCTTGAAGATCTGCAGATGGCATCCTATATGGGCGTTCCAATATGGCTGCAAATGTCAGTCATTAAAGTTAGTAATTAATTCACACTGTAGGCTAGAGATATATTTGAGGTTTTAGCTGATTATCACTTCCAAAAATCACCAGTAAGGTTAATCTTAAATGTATTGAGCAATTATTCCTCAAATATCCCCAATATGGTTGCCATTGGACGCCTAAAAACTACCACATAAATAGACGCATAATCTCTCCAAGTGATCGGTTTTTCGCAGCTTAGTAAGTGTCATTTCTAGCTACATTGGATACCCATCTTGGATGGCATCTTACATGTTCATTCCGATTACTATACATGATATGTAAACTGATCTTATTGACTACAGGGCTATACAAACATTGCCATACTGGTTAGATACATTGATCATTATAGTGATCTTTTTGATTTATCGGAAGGCCATCATGGATCCTATCATGAAGGAATTTATAATTCATATTTTTTAAATATATTTCTTATCGTTTCAATTATTTCTTGACTGTTAAACACCAGGATAGACACGAAAATAACCAAATTGCAGTGTAAAGTAGATCACGATCAGACACTTCTTTATTTATCGTTGCCATATTAAATTAATTGATTAGGTGGTTACAGAATCATATCGTAATTGGTCACGATGAAAGCTTTAACGAGACCTGCTGACCCATTACAACTTTTGAGTGAACAACAGACGAATGGTTTGTGTTTTGGTGGCCATTTTGATTTTTTGCATTTCTACAAATTCAAGGTTTTTCGTCTGGTACCCATCGGATTCAGAATCAGCATAAAAAATGGTCTAGAAATCGCTGAAAAACATTATATATCTAATAAAACAAGGTTGATATTAGTTACAAAATGAATCTGTAGCCTGGACTAATATTCCAGCTTTACGCATTTTAGTTGGTGTAATTTGGAGATCTGGTTTAAGAGTTATGGTCAATTATCTGAGACACTTAAAAAACCGTTGATCCAGCGTTGGTTATCCCTAATTATCAGCAAAGTTACGTTAACATTTGCCATTGAAAATCAACTCCAGGACATTCTTTAATGACAATTAAAATAAGAAAGTGCCACTCCTTGTCATAAAACATAAATTATAAGTTAAAAATGTCGTAATTGCCAATTAAAAATGTAGCATTAGGAAATTCAATTCCAAACAGTCTTTTTGTCTCAGCCTTACTCCAGGTTCCAGCATAAGGTAGAACTATAATTTATAAAATCACGCTGTAAACAGATATTTGAACACAGCCATCCTTTCCGTTATTGTTAAACACTGGTGTATTCATTCCGCTCTGACATTTTGGAGGCAATAGGAAATGGGGAGGGGATATCGACCCCCCCCCCCCATCAGAGCGTTGTCCGCACATTTGTCCCCAACTGAGCCTTGTGGTTTGTCCCGAGAGTTTTCTCACTACACTAAATTTCCAAAAATTTACATGAATTTCATGATTTTTGTCTCCTGACAATGAGTCACCTTCACATCCCTCCACAACATAATTTCTCGTGCCTTCACTGTTTGAGGATTAATATATTGATTTCTTCAATACATGATATTACATTTGCTGTAGATCTCTACATGATTTTTTCTTAGAAAACAGTTTAAATCCACAAGATGGTACACAAGATGGTACACACGTTATACCGTTAACATTCAAGTAAAACTGGCCCAAGTGTTATTTTATCCCTTGTGTTCAATTGACAATACCGCCAGTTAGGGTGCATTAAATTGGACGGGTTAAAAAACAGGGTTTAGCTTACGGTCTGGCCTAAAAAGTAAAGTCAAAATATCTTACAGAAATGCACAGTTTATATTTTTAAAATGTTTAGTTTGATTGTATAGTTTTTTGGGATAGTCTTTACCATATTAAAGAAGTTTTACATTTGAGTCTATAAACTTTGCATTAGAAAATGTCTCTTGAAAACTATTATTGTATAGGTTCCACGGGAGGGGCCGATCCCTCCCGCATCAATCCAACCAACCATTATAAGTCAAATTTCACATGCTCCCCAAAAAGATCAATTTCACATTTGATTTCTGTAGGCTACATGGAAATTAAACTTGAAAAATTTTGATTGCTTTACATCAAACATTTTTCCATAAATGGACATGACGCAATTTATATTTTACAGCAGCAAACATATGATATAATTCGATTATTTGATTTTCCTACTGTCATTTTAAAATGTGTATGCCGAACTGCAATTCCTTTAGGGGTAATTGCAAAAAGGACAAAGAATTAAAACAAATAACAAAAATACGACTCGTGAACATTAAGATTTGACCAAACAATGGGTTTAAAGAGGGTAACCCCCCAAAAAAAAAAACAGTACTAAGTCAGCTTCAACCTCTTGCGATTCAGCTTGCAGAAGCTCCCCATCCGACGCCGTATTGCCATTTGAAATCAAATGCTGCTTCCACAAATCTCGACATCACACAATACACATAAAGATACGTAACTAATTAGAAATATACTTATAACAGTGACGGTCACCAGATCAAGATTGGGTTATTTGTTTTCTTCATCTTCAACCCTATGCAATTCCACTCAAATGGCTCAATAAAGTGGTAAAAACACTGATAACTCTTTGTAATTTCTGACGAAATAACAATATTCAAGGATGAATAGGGTTATAGTCTTTATTCCGATAGACTTGGTTGATTTATTTCATTCAAATTTTACTCAAAGATAAACTTAAAATTACAAGGATATATTTGCTTCGTATTTAGGAAAGCACTAATCAATAACCGATTGGCAGTTATCGCTTAATACTATAGCTTTGTCACTCGAAGGTTAATGGGCCAGAGCAATCAATACAACCCATTTGGAATTCGGGGTAACGCTCGTCAATAGACCGGTGACAAGGACAGTGGTTTTTAAATATGTTTAAATTTACATTGCCGACAAATTATTTCGTTATCAATCAATTTAGCATGTTTAACCAAACAATATTGTTTTAAAAAGTTATTTTTATTTATAATATAAGTGTATGCTATATAATCAATGTGCTATTATGGCGTTCGTAAAAATAACAAGCTTTCGGCTTGACTTGGTTAAAATCGGTGCTCGCGGCCTCGGCCGCTCGACCGAGTGTTAACCAAATCAAGCGCTCAAGCTGGTTATTTTCACGAACGACATCTAGCTCATTTGCTTTTATCTATATTCTTATCAGCAAAGGTACGTTAACATTTGCCATTGAAAAGCAACTCCAGGAATTTTTAATGACAAATTAAATAAGAAAGGGCCAATCCTGTCATAAAACATAAATTATAAGGTAAAAATGTCGTAATTGCCAATTAAAAATGTAGGCCTTAGGAAATTCAATTCCAAACAGTCTTTTGTCTCAGCCTTAATCCAGGTTTCCAGCAGTAAGGTAGTAGAACTATATTATAAAATCACGCTGTAAACAGATATTTGAACACAGCCATCCTTTCGTATTGTTAAACATGGTGTATTCATCCGCTATGACATTTTGGAGGCAATAGGAAATGGGGAGGGGATATCGACCCCCCCCCCCCCCCCCACCCATAAGAGCGTTTGTCGCACATTGGTCCCCAACTGAGCCTGTGTGGTTAGGTCCGAGAGTTTTTCACTACACTAAATTTCAAAAATTTACATGAATTCATGATTTTTTGTCTTCCTGATCAATGAGCCACCTTCACATCCCTCCACAACATTAATTTCTCGTGCCTTCACTGTTTGAGGATTAATATATTGATTTCTTCATATACATGATATTACATTTTGAGAACAGGTGTAGAAGAAGTTACAATAATCTCCAAGTATTGTAACTCGGATAGGTTAGATTTTCATAAACAATTTTCATAAACAGTTTCCAGCAATTTTGTAAAAGTGACTTTCCACATTTTTATTGTGTGTCTTGTATTTTAAATGGATTTATATCGTAGACTTAAAATGGAAGTATATCATAGATTTAAGATATTTTAATAGTACTACACTGTAGCAGTCACAATAGTTGTACAGGGACAAAAGTTCAACTCGGTATAAAGGTGATGGTACCAAGACTGCAAAGTCATGTCATGCATAACAGAGTTCAATTAGTTGCATGCTAAAATAGAAAAGATCGGGGGTTCCCCTAAAATTGCCCGTTTGATACTATTGTTATCTGTTTTCTTACCCAAAAGTATGGTGCAGTGAAATAGCGCCAGCGTTGCACGTAACTTGTTTAAAGGCACTATCAGTGATTTGCTAAATCAGAAGATCGAAAAAAATCATAAAAATTCAGATTTTTGCATGGATGTAACACGTACGGGTATCCTAACACATCCTGCAAATTATAAGACCAGAAGCAACCCAATAAGACCAAAATCGGACATTTTAGTCATTACTGGCCTTACGGACACTTAATACAACACGTAAATGAATGGAGAATCGTATCTTGGAACACTGCCATTTTCTTCCTTTTCTGTCAATTCTTCAGTTGGAAAAAGTAACTTATGGGATTTCTTCAGACTTATCCTTCACTTTCAAGCTATTCCTGCAAATTTCAAATATTTTGACTCTTTCTGATAAATCACTGATAGTGTCTTTAACTGCGTTTTAGAGCTTGTGTTATGAAGCTCACACATACGTTCTTCCAAAGACCACCCTGTTGCACTCTAGCCAATAAGCCTTTCTTTATTATTAAAATTCAAGATACCTATTCGGCATGGCTACCAAAATGGCTACCTTACAATACAATGAAATCATAAACGGTTACAATGTTGGCGTTTGCATTAGCAATTGTGTGAAGGAAGAGGAGGCATAGTGTTCTTCCCACAATGCATTTCTTCCAATACAATTTTTGTAATGATTGTCACATGAATTTAGAGTGACAAACTTTTTCACTATAAATTCATATAAAAATGACAACCAGTGCAAAAATTATATTGGAAGAATTGCATTGTGGGAAGAACACTACCTCCTCTCGTGTGAAGTAATGGCTACATACTTTTCAAAAACAACCAGTGCAAAAATTGTATTAGAAGAATTGCATTGTGGGAAGAACACTATGCCTCTTGTGTGAAGTAATGGCTACATGCTTTTAAAAAAGCATGCCAAACACGCAATAAATGATGTCAGTACCCTCGGCTGACAGGCAAGCCGGACAGGCAAGTCAACCTAAAATGATGAACATAACATCAGTTACTCCTATGTACAACCCGATATCCTCCGATGCTCAGTCTTTCAGGTTTGGTTCAACACACCCATATCTACCATGAACATTCTTAATTTTTCTCTCCAGAGTCCCTCTTTAACAATGTTGAAAAAAGGAGGGGAAAGATGGGTGGCAGGCCATTCTGCTGGAGACAAGCACTGGAGACACATCACACGTACACAGAGCATAGGTCTTTTGTCAGCCTGAAATGAAAGTGTGTAATTACTGCAATTACAAGCTGTATACACATACTTTGCACAACGAGAAGTGAATGTGTTAAAAATGCATTTTAAAAATGTTCCAAGAACAAAATTTCGAAGCAGAAACCAAACATACATTTTAGATCTAATGTGGGTTTCTCGCGAATTTACCCGTGGAATCCAATCATTCTTGTTGTATTCGTACCTTGTTTCCAATGGACTTCTTTCTGATAACCAATCAGGCTTTCGTGGCAATCATTCCACAGCCACTACTTTGCTTTATGTACAAGATTTTATTTTGAAAAATATGGATGAAGGTCGTGCAACAGGAGCAATTTTCCTTGACCTCAGAAAGGCTATTGACTGTGTTAACCATTCTCTTCTCATTGATTCTACTCTTTCTGACTTCAAACATATTGGAATTCCACAAAGCTCTATATTTGGTCCGCTTCTATTTATTATTTTTGTCAATAATCTTTCAAATAGTGTTAACTGTAAATGTACTATGTATGCTGATGATACAACACTTCTTTGTACTTCAGACAACCCACACACTCTTGAATTTGAACTGCAGTCAAATCTAATTAAAATTTCTAAATGGTTTGATGATAACAAACTCACTTTGAATGCCAAGAAAACCAAGTTTATGGTCTTTGGTACATGTCATATTCTCAATAAATTTCAAAATGTTTCTCTGCACTGTAATAATGATACTATTGAAAGGGTTGACCAGTTTAAATATCTTGGAGTAATTTTTTGATCCTTTGATGTCCTGGTCTGATCATATCAATCATATTTCTGCATGTATTTCTAAGCGTTGTGGTGTTATTTAGAAGACTTAAATATTATATTCCAAAAGATACTCTGGTTATGCTTGCAAATTCAATTGTCATGCCACATTTTGATTATTGCAGCCCTGTCTGGTCTAACTGTACTAATGATCTTATGAATTCACTTCAAATTCTTCAAAATAGATTAGCTCGTATAATATTATCAGCTGACATTAGAACTCCTGTTAAAGATATGATGTGTACACTGCAGTGGAACAAACTTAAAGTGACAGGAGGAGATTTTTTTAGGATACGAATTTCTCTCAAATTTCACTGGATCGGCTGTAGACCACCTACCGAGAACGTTTTGAAGGTTTATTGGACAAGCAGGTGCAAAAGAAAACCGCAAACCTTGTTTTGAACTTGCCTGCTATCGTAATCGTTCCCCATAGAAAACCATGCTTTGAATTTCTGTCGTGCACGACAGAAACTACTAAATCATCATCTTATTACATAAAGACGGCGTATTCGACTTATTCACTTCAGGTGTGATCTAATACATTGGTAAGCATTCCAAATATGTAAAAAGCCGGGGTTCGAGAAAAATTGGGGGCGCTTTTTCCTGGAAATCTCCTCATGTCTCTTTAATGATCGGTTATATAACCATATGCTAATGCTTATTTTTAAATGCTTCAAAGGTCTTGCCCCAGTTTACCTTTCTTCTCAGTTCACTTTTATGCACTCAGTCATTTTAAGGGTACCAGAAGTGAAACCACAAACTCTTTGTATGAACCACCTTGGAATCTACTGTAAATGCAGGAAAACGTACTTTCCATATGAGAGCAACCAAAATATGGAACAGTCTTCCTTCCGTTATCCGCTGTAATTATAAAACAATGAGTTTATCTCAGCTTAAAACATTTACATTTGTAAATCCCACATAAGCTTATTTTGTATTGCTGTAGATATCTCTGTAGTTTAATTTATACTCATTGTGTATTTTATTCTGTATTTATTATATACCTGTTATTATTTGTATTTTAATGTTTATACATGTATGTGTACAATGGTACAATGTACAATGTGTATACGCAGGGCCTCCTTGGGAATCAGTGCTCTTGTCACTGAAGGGGCTACCTACCCTGCTTAAAGAAAGTTTAAATAAATAAAAATAAAATTGTTTACAAAAATAACATTTTGACCATAGAAACTAAACATTATGTAAGTAGAAGAATATTGTTTCATTTTATATCCAAATTTGAAAACAGAAAATAAACATTTTGTAAGTATGTTCTAAGTTCAATGTAGTTTTCAAAACGAATTTATTCGTAGAAAAATACATTGTTTTACAAAAATAAAATTTTGACAACAGAAACTGAGAATTTTGTAAGTAGAGGAATATTTAATTTCTTGGAGCTCAAAGAAAGAAAAGGTGAAGAGAACAACAACTAGCGGTTCTGTGGAACATGGTGTCCTCGTAATGGTAGATCTAGATAACCAAATTAGGGCCCTAAAAATAAAACGGATCTCGAGACTGCTTTTATAAAATGAGAATAATGCAGGAACCAATGCAGGGACCAATTTCATTATTTAGAACCTAATGCAGGAACAAATTAGCGAATCATTGGTTTGATCAGAGAAGATGAGAAAGAAGGAGATGGCTCCGATTACCCAGGATTACTCTCATTCATCAGCTCATTGTTAGGAAACTTCAAGGGCCACTCGATTGGACCTTTGAAGTAATATGTTCAACCGCCTCAAGTATGGCCGTTCGGGAAGGTTTCACAACAGGAAGTAATTGACACGCTCCCACTAAAATAGCTTATTAATTTCCAGCTAAAAGATCTCTGCTGGCAATGAACTCCGCGGTTGTTCTGACTGATTGTTATTTATTTTAATCGTTGGGAAATAATTGAGGAAATCAGTGACTTTTTAGCGAAAGAAACAGCAAAATCGACCCTTTTTCGGTAAGCTAACATTGATTCAAGGTTTTTGGGGTGAATAAAAGATGGTATTATTTTAGCCTAATTTACCAATATCCGGTTATTTCCTGAGAAATATGATATGATGAATGATTAGATAAATGCATTTTCAATACATCTCAACCATACTTTTTTGTGTCAGAAAGTGTCCAAAGTGCCAAAATACTTTGAAAATTTGGGGTCAAAGTTGTTTATAACTGATGCAGGCGAGTACGTTTCGCTGTACTGGTCACAACCATAGTGTATAGACCCTGTGCAAATACTAATTGAAAACTGGGTAATTGGAATGTTTCTGGGATTTAATGACAGGTGTATGTAATGTTCTCCAGCAAGTAGTGCAAGTCTTTTGTCCAATCGATATAAGCCGATTGAGATGAATGGGCGGTTGAACAGTTTATCTTTTGAAGTAGCAGTCGAACCACCTCCTTCTTTCTCATCTTCTCTGGTTTGATTTAATCGGTGGCAAGGATTTCTTATTGGAAATAAAGTGTAACATCACCGATGCAAAACAAATTGTTAATAACAAAATTCTGTCAAGATAGAGCCATGGTGTTTGTTAAAAGAAAAAAGTAACAGCACATACAACACTCCTCTGAGTGTGGGGAGGTTCCCTAACCAAATTTTGTGGGGTAATAGCAATGTTAACTTTTAACCCTCGTGCGACCAAAGGGGGGGACCACCCCCCTAACGGATGATTACATGTCGCACAAAAACGCAAAAAAATATGATCTAAGGCTTTTATGTTATTGTAAGTGCATCCTTTGCGGTCATTTTAGCGAAAAGAAATGGGAGGTACCACCTTCAGGAAGGTCAGGGTGTCCGTCAAAGTCGAAAGTTGGGGGTTGGTGGTTGCCACCTTCCTATACTTTGCTGTGTAAAATGCCAAAAATGGTACTTTGTTACGTATGATGCCACTGTAAGCAAATACTTACAATATTTGTATTTTTTCTTATTATTTAGAGTAATAACATATGTGTACTTACTTAGCCACCCATCATTGCCAATTAAATTTAGTGCGATACACCAAAATCAATTTTGTGCCACTTTTGTGCATGGGCACATATGTTTTGAGTGGTGTGCCATGCTATCTTGAAGCTCACAAAAGATCGCAACGTGGCAAAAAAAAAAAAAAAAAAACAATTAACCAATTGTTGAAGTTAATAAAAAGTATCAAGGTATCCGTATAGGGTCTTGCGTTTCACGATACTTCAACACCATAGAAACTCTCTCCTCCATAGTAAATTTAGGTTGCTGTACGGTCATGAATCTCTTTTAACAAACAACAGTATGGCCAGTGGCTTAAGAAGTAAAAAGGGTAAACGCGGAGAAAATAAATGCGCAGTAAAAAGTATACACCAAGTTTGATTGCGCCTGGAGAGGAGATTGTCAATTTCTTTCTTCATAAAGATGACCCAAAGTAAAAATCAAAGACCCATACCCACCTACATACTTCTGGCCAATTTAGATAACTGTTTATACTATGTTTTGATCATGTATTTATCTTGATGCATTATGATATGGAAATAAACTAATACTATACTTGTACTTGTTACAGACATGCAAATATCTGATTTGTGATGATTTTTTCGATTTTCTGAAAAAAGGTCAACAGAAAAAAAAAAGATTATAACTAAAGTTACAAAGGTGTAGAAATTTACAGGTACACTTAAAGGCTGATTGACTGATTTCGAAATAGAATTATTTTGTGTTTTAATACAAATTCAACAATCGACCCCGCCCACCAAGTTTCATTTGGATACACCAAAGTTTACCCTATTCGACCTTCTTTGACCTTGAATGATCCCAGATGACCTTGTCGTGACCTTCAAATTTTTTTGCATCAACAATCAACCCCACCCTCCAAGTTTCATGTCCATACACCAATGTTTACCCCATTTGACCTTTTTTGACCTTGAATGATCCCAGATGACCTTTGATCCACTAACCAATACAAACTCGGTCTTCGGAAGATCAAGGACACGCACCCACCAATTTTGAGGAACGTGCGACCCCTTGGTCTCCAAGAAAATAGACGCGGTCCATTTGCCCTTTTTTGACTTTGAGTGACCCCAGATGACCTTTGATCCACTAACCAATACAAACTCGGTCTTCGGAAGGTCAAGGGGCTCCCACCCACCATGTTTCAGGAACGTGCGACCCTCGGTCTCCGAGAAAATAGACGCGGTCAGACAGACAGATAGACAGACACACTGACTGACAGACAGACCACCGGTATTAAAGGTCCATGGCCCGATCGCTAATAGCCTCATCCCCAGAAGCCCCCAGATTTTACCGGAAGTGGTCAACATTTTGGTATCAGAAGAAAGCTACTATTTTTCTCATTTACCCTGTGAAATCTTAGGGCCAAAGGATGTTTGGTTTGGAAGATATGAGCGAAAATGTACCCCATTTTGGTCGACCAATATTAAGTTTACACAGTGCTCTATGGGACTTACAAAATCATGTTTTTAGCTCTCACATCAAAACCGATTGAAATATCGGCGCGAAACTTTACAGATGGGGTTTTGGGGCGAAGGCCAATCTATCAAGTTGAAAACTTCATATCCTAAAATCGGCCATCCCCCTTTAATATATATAGATAGTCACCTAGAACTAATTCCCAAGTTTGAGATTTTTCTGCTTTGATGCAGTAAATATTTTTGCTAGTTAAACAGTATCAATCGATACTGTGTATAACAAAATTTTTATAACAAAGTTGATTTTTTTTATATGAAGGACATCGATTTGAGCTTAGCTATTTCACACAGTGCTTAGTATGTGTATAAGCATTACCTATATGCAAAAAACACGTTTTAAAAAAAAAATAAAATTGAGGGCGCCATCCTCAGGAAATTTCTGAGTCAGCCTTTAAAGGGGCTATGATCACCAATTTCGGTCAGATGAAGCATTAACCCAAGGCTCATATGGGGTGCACAAATTTGATTGAAAGGCAACGTAGGCCGATTAAAGGGGCATTCTTTGAAAATCTATAAATTCCTTCTTCTGCCACAAATCAATTGCTACATTCACCAAAGATGGTCAGAAGAACCACTGACCCAATCTTATGAGGTGTAAAAAGATATGAGTCAAATACAAAACAGGACGATTAAGTTGACATTCTTTGAAATTCTATAAATTCCTTCTTCTGCTTCAAATCAATAGCTATGATCACCAAAAATTGGTATGAAGAACCACTGACCCAATGTCCATATGATATATAAACACATTGAGTCAAAGGTCATGTAGGCCAATTAAAGGGGCATTCTTTGACCTGAGGCCCATATGGAGCCTGGAGTGAAAGACAATGTAGGTTGATTAAAGGGTGTTCTTTGCTTTGGCAATTTATTAATTCTTTCTTCTGTCTCAAATTAATTGCTATGATCACCAAAGGTCAGAAAAAAATGACGCAAGTCCTATTATATATGGAGTGTACACAGATTGTCATGCAACAAAGGGCGATTAAAGGGAAATTCTTTGAAAATCTATAAATTACGTCTTCTGGCTCATCAGAATTGGCCAGAAGACCCACTGACCGAGAGCCTATATTAAGTGTACACATATTGGGTTCAAAGATCACATAGGCTGATTAAAGGGACATTATTCGAAAACTGCCTTTAGAGTCAATTGCTAAGATTACCCCATGCTCTATTTTAGGTGTACAGCAGTTGTGGTCAAAGGTCATTAGTGAAATTGCATGCTGACATTAGTGCTTCTTCAGAAGCACATTTAGCCCTATTTATTTACTGACATATTGGTCAATTGTTGTCAAATATTTGACTTCACATCCACATGACAAAATTGAATGCATATTTGCAGCTGAAAAACGAGGTCTGGAAAATACAAAACTCTTGATCTCATGGCACCTGATCCACCCTTTCAATCCCCATGACAGCTTTATGGATATTGTGCTAGCAGATTTATATCGTTGTCGCCATAAACAAAGTTCATCCACTACCCAGATCTCTGATTCGGTTTTGTAGGTTTAATAGGAGTTAGTAGGTAACACATCATCTGGTGTGATATACAGATCTGCATTGTAGTTAAAAGGTCAAAAGTCATATTGGGCCATTCTTCAGTTTAAGATAATTATATAATATTGAATGGCTTTGAGTATGATACAAGAATATATCGCACGAGCTAGAAAAATATTGTACGAGTCGAAGACGAGTACAATATTTTTCTAGCGAGTGCAATATATTATTCTTGTATCATACGAAAGAAAGCCATTCAATATATTACTCAAACCAAACTTTGCGTTGACAGTGCTGTAGTCCAACTGGCGAGTCTTGATCAACATGAACATCCCAGTCTACCGTACCAGACTAATGTTGTTCTCGCTAAAATGCCCGGATGCGATACAATATCAAAAAGAATATTGTATTGCATCCGGGGAATTTTACCAATGCCGTACAATACAAAAATTTCTTTGTACTACTCGGAAGTCTGATATAAATAATATTCTATTACCTCTGCTGCCCATTATTGAAAATGCAGCATTCTGATTGGTCAGTTTACTGCCCATTATTCTGCAATAATGGGTCGCCAATGCATTTTCTTATTAAATGAAGCTGTTTTAGGTAATAGAATAGA
>JAMKCH010047963.1:0-33032 GCA_023653785.1 Ophioderma brevispina
TCTGCATAAAACGTGTTGTATCAAAAGTGGACCCCCAGGTACTCAAGGTTGGCTGCATAGGAGTGGTACCCCCTGGCATGTATGGGGGCTGCAAGCCTGTCATTGGTGTTTGCTGTGTGTTGAAGAGATAGCAAATGTCCAAATAATGCCACATGAAGAAATTGGTTATTTGCTACTGATAAGTTTTGGTTAGTAGAGATTTGATGAATAAGCAATTTCTATAGAGTATAGAAGCAGCTATTTTGCCAAGTGGTACCAGTTGTTTTTAGCATTTGTTGGTGCAATGTAGCCATGTGAAGCTAACAATGATGGCCCGTATTCTCAAAGGATGTTTAATGCTAATATCACTGGTTAAATTGCAATTTAAATGCCTGCTAAAAAAAATGCAATTCTCAAAGCATGGTTAACTTTAAGCTGTATTTTTTTAAAACTTAGACTTGGTCTGGGGGTAGTTTATGGCATGTTTAACTTCATGCTTTCATCAAATGCCTGACATATTCAGCTATTTGTGATTAGACAACCTGCCTCCTTTATTTCTCTTATCTTTCTTTTTTTGAGTCCTCAGTTGATTTCTTTTTCGTCTATTTTCCTTTGCTTCTATTTTTATGTTTGCGTGTATCTGTTATATTATTGAATGATAGCAAATGCAACACAGTGACATTCAACCGTTTTAAATAAGCCCAGTGTTTTCTTCTCCATCGCTGAACAAATTCTAAAGCTCCTTGCATAACGCGACATTCTTGAAATTTACCCGTGGACTTCCTGCGTAGCATTTGCAACTACATAAGGCATTACCTGACATAAATATTGTTCACGCGCATGTAATATCATAGGTGAAGATAAGTCACAGTTCGGTGGATGATATCTATGGCATTAAATATTGTGGTTATAGCTAAACGACTTGTGGAAATATTTAACATGCATTTTTTAAAAACTGTGCGTTTATCTAACCACACTTCCAGCAGTTTAAGCCTAACCACTGTTTTTTTAAACATCATTTGAGAATACGGCCCCAAGTATTTAATGTTAAGAGAGGAAAACAGTGGTGTAAAGATATTAAGATGAAAGATATCAGAGTAAAAAAAAAAAAAAAAAATAAAATATTGAAATAACTATTATTCAATATTGATGTTAAAATAAGCAAATAGTGGGAGTACTGGAGTAAAACAAACTCATCCTTGGTAAACCAGACCCTCCTTGTTATTTTTCCTGGGGGGCGGGGTTCGCCACTCATCCTGCATAAATAGTCTGTGCGTCCCAGCAAACAAAAAAAATTGGGGGACTTATACACTAAAGTGATGTAAACCACTGGTTAACTGAGACCAGTGGCGTCGGAGACAAATGAAGTGCAAAGCACCACTTAACGGTACAACCATTGGCTGAGTGGGCTTGAACCACAACCTTGGTGCCGGGATTGGTGCTCAATCCACTGCAGAGACCATACCAAAAGATGTACTGATGTACTAACTAATTAATAGTAATTGAACATTTGTCGGGTACTATATCAAGTGAAAAAAATATTTTGCAATTTATGCTTCCCACCACCACCAGCAGCCACTGTTATCTTGCTGGTTTAGCAAGGCATAATCATATAGAGCCATTTTGACTGATGTTCTTATCTACTATAAAAGTTTAGCTCTACCATGGGAAACATTTCACTTTCTGAAATTTACTACTTTTAAACTGATATCAAGAAGTGTATCAGAAACTACAAAGATACTATCTGATCGCAACATGAATGGATTAAATGATGTGAACAGACATGCACAGAATGCTTCATTGTACATGCATGAAAAAAAATATCGTAAAAATTGGTTGAATGGAAATGTTTGATGAGGAATTATGAGTTATTATGGGATCAAACTGTGACGTTGCACACATATCATGCATAAGTTGGTGGACTCTGTGCCTAACTTGATCATTCATTCGTCTTTAATGATTTTGAGGCAAAAAATAAAATTTTGTTGATTTTTCTGATTTTTGATTTTCTGGTTGGGCAAGTTACCGGTTGCAGCAGATTTTCAATTAGAATGTACAACATGCAACGGTTACACGTATAATGTCCCCTAGGTTTATTTCCAGGATTAACTTTAAAACTGTGAATTTAGAAGCCACAAGATACTTTTGACTCACAGAGTTTAATGTTTAGGGGTTTGAAAAACTGCCAATTAAGCAAACTGTAAAACAGTACAAACTATAAAAATAGTTCTTTAACACCCCACATATACTCTGTCTGTCCGAAGTATGAAGTAACAACGCGGGTATATACATTGTGACTTTCAACGCCCAGTTAGTCAAAGCACAAGCGTGATGTAACTGAAAGGCAGTACTAGATATACATACACATGTCGTCACTTCATACTTCAAAGTAGAGAGTGTATAGGAACACACTAAATGACAAATCTGGTTGTGGATGGCTATTATTTTGTGTCCAGCCATGAGTGTTAAGTGATTTCATCGCTTTTAGACCACTGCATGCATATCACAAAAGCTGACTTTTTGTGCTCTTTGATTGGCTCATCACATGATATTTCCTTCTCATCACATGATATTTCCTTCTCATCACATGATATTTCCTTCTCATCACATGATATTTCCTTCTCATCACATGATATTTCCTTCTCATCACATGATATTTCCTTCTCATCACATGATATTTCCTTCTCATCACATGATATTTCCTTCTCATCACATGATATTTCCTTCTCATCACATGATATTTCCTTCCCAAGCAACCAATCAAAATAGTGCTTAGACACCGATTAATGGCCGGCAGCACTCGGAGTTAAAAACAGCACAAATCTGATGGAATCACTATAAACACACCAAGTTAATTTTGCACCAACCAAATCAAATTCTAGCAACCGATTAGTGATATATCACAAATTCTAGCAAACCAATTGTGATATATCACTAATTGGTTGCTAGGAATTTGATTTGATTGGTGCAGAATTAACTTGTGTATTATTGTTGCTAGATTTGATTGGTTGGTAAGAATTAACTTGGTTTATTGGTTGCTAGAATTTGATTTGGTTGGTAACAGAATTAACTTGGTTTAATGGATTGAGGAATTTGTTTGGTTGTACAGAATTAACTTGAAGTGTTTAAAATCACATGAAAATTGACATCACAGCCCATATAGTATCATCTAGTCAAAGAATTATGCAAAACGTTTTCAAGTTGAATAGGAGAAAGAAGATGCGGTTAGTAGGTGTTTTGTGATAATGAAACTATCTATGTGCAAGTAAGGCCAAAAAAAAAAATTGTTGATTTGTCCTCATACGACCGACCTAATTTTGGAAATCAGGAAAAAGTTTTTTTCCATTTTACTGTGCAAAAGAATACCGACCCCATAATTTTGAAAAATTCCTATTTTTTTTTTTTTTTCAATTTTAACTGCTGAAATGTAAAAAGATGATGTTAAAACAGTTTCTTAGCATGTTAGGTTGGGTTTCATAATGTACAAAGAGGACATTTTTGAGTAAGAATCAACTTGATTTTTAGGTTTGATTAACATTATACAAACAAACATTGTTAAATTTATAAATTAAAATTAACATTAAAAAAAAAAAGGTTTCCGACCGACAGACACAACTCTAAAAAGTCATTCTGGACAATCAACAATTTTTGGGGGGGCCTTAAGAGTTACCTTGCAAGCAATAACATGCACATAATACCTGTGATGGTGTGTGTGAATGCATGTTGTAATATCACATGACTTCCATTTAAGATAGGTCCAAATCACTATTGTAAACAGAAAAGTAATACATCAATGAAATCAAATTTCAATCAACAAAAACAGAGCACCAATGGTGCTTAGCACAGCAAAGCATTTAAATTGTCAGGTTGTGACAGTGGTGACCTTAGACAGACATAGTCTTTTTGATGAGCAGGCGAGTGATAAAAAGCTCCTCTGGCGCTTCTAAGGAGAGAAAAACGGGAGAGAGCAGTGAAAAAAATCCTCAAGCACAATGAAGAGGAGTGATTTATATATTTAAGTATACACAGCTATAAAATAAGTTACGGCGACAAGTATCTATCGAGCTCTGGCCTGGAATGTGTGACAGTGAATCAGGACTGCAGCCAACCATAAAACCAGTAGTATTGAGTGAGAGAAATATCATTTACCACAAGTGTTGAATTTGTATAAAATTTTACCATTTTTACTCAAAAGTTGATTATTTCGTAGAGACAGAGATCACCGTACCAATAACCCATTCCGAGGTTGTGTTTTGTGAAGTTAATTCATCAATAATAGGTTTGTAATCAGTAGGCATAATGATCATGATGTTCTTGCTGCACCTCCCCACATGTGAAACTGTGAAGATGTTTTAGCCTGTCTTCTGCATAAATCGCACCAAACTTCTGTGACAAGCACGCTGCCATCAATAACTTTCTTCTTATAACCAATCTCCCCATAGCGTAAAACTTACGTTAAACTTTTTAAGCACCCCCTTGTATGAAGACGGAAGAGGTCATTTTTCTGATCACTCACGTAAACTTACAAACTGCAACGCATGGCAGGGTCAAAACAAAATCCTAATAGTCTGCCTAAAAATTCTAACGGTTACATCATGCTTTGTCAGGCACTTCGTACATGCCTTGAATATGGATGCAGTAAAGGTCAAACACGGAACCGCTTGGTGGTTGCAATGCTTTTACACGCCAGGTCAGAAATGCCTATTCAAGAAATTATCTCAGTTTCGTGGTCACGGATCCCTTGTTTTTAGACGAATGCGGCAGACGAACAGTATGTCAGGACTGGTAAGGCGCGCGTGATAAATCGCGCTCACATAAAGCACTTAAGGCGCGCATGAGCGCTCGATCGAGCTCGCGCGCCTTAAAAGACAATGTCTGTTAGATGACCTTTGACATGACTTTTGCATATGAAACAGTCATGCCGAAATGTAGAAAATAACCACTCATTTAACAATACTTAAAATGCATACTATAATTGACACACGACTGCAAATCCATGACCTCTATATACCGAAACCCCCATTGGACCCATTTCCCATAAGGAAAATCACCAAGCAAATTTGGTGAATGCCAGTTGGGAGAGAAAGCATTTTGAATATTTTTCAATGAGACCCCAAATGACCCTCTATGACCTCTGATGTTACATCCTTAATACCAACTGAGTCCCCTACTCAAGGGGTGAGTGCACTGGTCACCAAAACCAATCATGGCATAAGTGACCACAAGAATTTGAAAATTTGGCCACACAGACAGATAAACACATCCTATAACAATAGCTCTGCAGATTGCATGCACTGAAGCTAATGAACAAATCAATATAAACAAAACAAATAATGGATGGGTTTTCATAATTCATCGGCAGATGTCGGCCAACGGCTAGTCTTTCGAACATGCTTATGCGCCAGAGCTGAACATGCTGTGCGGTTAAAAGCCGTTTGAAAGGTGCGTCTGCAGACGTCTGCCGATGAAGTATGAACCCACCTTATGTCAAACTGCCAAATAAGATAACTAATCACAAGCTTGGACTATATACTGGGCTATTGACATTTTTATAAATTATATAACAAAGAAGCAAACTATTTCAAAATTGACAATATTCATGTGGACAATCATGCATTCTGATTTATGACAAACAATTCTGATGTACAAGCCACTAATAATTAAAAGAACTCCTTTACAATCACTGGTAAAGCATTAACTAATTGACTGAGAAGCATACTTTTTCTTCCTAACTATAGGAGATTCAACCCATCGTGTAACCTCTAGTACTTTTCCCGAGTCTGAGCATTGAATGAGGGGATGGCAGTGTGGGAATTAAAATTCCACGCTATTGAAACAGCTGAATCATACAGTACGATGCAGAGGAAATCAATTCTATACAATGAAAACCATTCACGTCTTCTTCTCAAAAAATTCTAATCGCATTGCTCAATGGTATTCAATGTAACAGGTGAGTTGATGTTATCTGAATGTTCAACGTTTGCAGTTGTGGATAGAAGGAACACATAAGTCTTGCACTCTCTTATGTAAAGATGTGTAAAAATAAAAGGCAAGGATAATCTTTGTTCGTTCATGAAACTTGTGAATCGCGGCCACATATTTCTGCCTCATCTCCCAAACTAATCGACGCTGTCAAAACTTTCCCTGGTACACGATGGGTTGAATCTCTTAATAGAGAAAAACACAAATATTGCAAAGAGATATTTGTCAAGTCATTGCTAAGGCATTAATTAAAACTATGTTTGTTTGGCGTAACGGAGAAAATATCAGGGTCGGTCGGTCGATTTTGAAAAAAAACTTTTTTTAGATATTCTCAATGTTTTACTCTTAAAAATGAATACAAGATGTTACTATTTAAAGATGTTTTCAATGAGCATAGCAAGATTCTTTTATTTTACTTGTTGTAGTTGATTTGGTTGTCTTGTTTGTTTTTTTCGCTTGTATTGGTAAAAAAATATGTTTTTTTAAAATAGTGGATGAAAAAAATAAATTTAATGGGTCGGTCGGAGAATATTTTTTTTTTTTTGCTAGTTGCATAAAAACTTTTGCGGTCGGCGGTTTTTTTTTTAGGGTCGGTAAGGTTATGCCAAACAAAACAATTTTTTTTTATGCCTAATGCTGATTCCACTGCTCCTGCTACAATCAACTTTAGCTAAGGGAGCGGTCATCATTTTATGCCAGGGAATGGAGGATTTCAACTTTTTTTCGCACAAATTTTCGCGTTCCCCCCTGGGCTTCCGTTCAAAAATTCACGTTCCCCCCCTGATCATGCTGATTTTCCCATGTTAAAGTTCATGTTCCCCTCTCGCGTTGATGAAAAAATTTCACGTTCCCCCCCTCCTCTTACAAACATTTGTGTGTTTTTTGGGTTCCCCCTCAAATCCTCATTCCCCCCGGCGTAAATAAATGACCCCTCCCTAAAGGTGACATAGTACTAAAACAATCAATATCCGTACCATAACAGATGTAGTTTTGCCTGACCCTTCCATGCGCTGCACATAGTGTTTCCATCTCCTCTGTAAGAGTGTTTTTGGCAGCAATCAGGGAGGCCAGGCTCTTATCGTTGGGAACGGCGTGACCGATGCGGATTCCTCCGGTTTTCTGAGTGGTCAGTTGTTTTCGCAGAACAAGATCTAACGGGGCAACTGCCAATGATAGAAGATAAACACAGAAATAGGGTTGTGGTTATATTTTCGAAAAGATGTGTTGATGTGCCAGGGGATTTATCTGGGGCAATCCCACTCTGGGGTGACTATTACCCCAAGAATATAAAAGGAGGACTCTTAGCTAGCCACCATCTTCATCGCCTCATAGGCCGAGTTGGTGTCCCTTTGGAATGTTATAGTTATGCTCAGTAACCTTTGATTTTATGCATAAAATTTCATAACTTTAAAGGTGCTTGTTCCGATCATGTCGTCCGTGAATTTCCAAGTCCACTTCTTCCCAAGATAACTGACAAACTTGCCTGTTTTAATGGTTAACCAAAATATCGCATAGTAATGGAATAAGGCTTGCAATGTAATATCGCTTCTACTACAAAACTGCAAGTTTGTTTCCCAAGATACTTGGTGATAAGTGTATGCAAGTGCAAGGCTCTCATGTGAAACAGAGAACACACCATACATCGGAAAACAAAACCTTTAAGTAACAACGTAAATAGCTCTTCTAAAATAATTCCCCCAATCATTTTCAGGGATAAGTCATTCTTGCAATTGTCATTGATTGGCATGCTGTTACCATTCATTTGAAGCAAATCAGCAAGCAGTTCTAAAAAAATCAAGTATGTGCAATTGCTTTATGCAATAGGCCAAACTGCCTCAGATACAAAGCCCTAAAACATTTCATAAACCTGGAGTATTAACTGGTTTATAATTTAGGATCGGTCTAATTTCAGTGAAATGTCTTGCCAAAATATTTCCAAAAAATTATTTCATTTAACTTTTTAATTTTTCAAAACCTTTATCCCACGGCTGCCAGTTCTTATTTTTTAAAATGTATATATTAAGCATCTGGCCACGGTGGTAGAGATTTTAGGGGAGTAATACAACTAGTTGTATGACAGGAACTTGATAAAGATGCAAAATCAGACATCGTATTTAAGGGGAGCAAGAGTGATAACTTCCCCATGGCTTCCTTAAAGGCACTAGCAGTGACTTGCTTAAATCATAAAATCGAAAAAAAAATCATCAAAATCAGATTTTGCAAGTGTCTGTCACAAGTACAGGTACCCTTAACATAACCCTGCAAATGATAAGCCCAGAAGCAACCTAATAAGACACAGAATCTGATTTTAGTTTTACTGTCCGTACAGACACTTACTACAAGACGTAATCAATGAGAGGATAATATGGTTGTTTGTACGTCCTTTTCTGGCTAATCTTCAGTTGGAAAAAGAACTTATAAAGAATTTACAGACTTATCCTTCAAATTTAGCTATTCTGCAATTTCAAATATTTTGACTATTTCAGGGGAATCAAGATAGTTTGTTTTAAGTGAATTGATCACCCCCTAAAGAATCCTTAACGTGCATGTAGGGAGACGGATTGTAATCAATTTATAAGGAAGATCATTTTTTGTTGTACATGCAGTGTAAATGTTATCCATTCTTCCCTGTACTATACTTAATTTGAAGGAGAGCTTTAGGCGAGGCAGTTACCTCTTTTATAAAACGCAAATGTCGAATTGTTTCTTTGTTTGCTCTGGGAAAAGAATAACCCATAAGGTCACAAAAACAATAGATATTTTAAATCCTTCCCTAAATGTAATAACATTAATATTGACTGATGACTCTCCATTCTTAAAGAGCGTTTGAAAATGTAAGCAACTCATGGCTGATGACCCAGGTTTCATTTGATAATTGAACCCAGACCAGGGTAGGACGCGCTGGCGTTATGAAGTTATTGTGGTTGTGAAGCTCCGCGTCATACCGCGTTTTGATATTCATGCGCGCATGCCAATGTTGTGTCTCGTTGCATATATTCGTTGCATTCAACGGGTGTTCGATTGTTGTCACGGGGTTGATTGGACAGTCCCTTTCTGTGGGTTATTTTTTAAAGATTGACTTAAAGATAAAGCTGTTAAGATGAGAATAAAAGGTATGATTTTGGGACGCGGTACTCGCTTTATGATTGAATTGAACGGTGACACCATATTTTGAGTGGAGAACCGGCCTCCGGCCTCGTTCTTCCACTTATTTAAAAATAATGGTATCGCTTGGTTTCAATTCTTGTAAAGAGAGGTACCAGTCCTCAAAATCATACCTTTATTCATAACTATGGAAACAGGATCAGAATGCAATCATATGAATATGCAGACATGATTTGATTGCAGAGATAAGTAACCCCTTTTTTTTTTTTACATTCTTAGACTCACCTTTAGAATCATAGCCGTATATTAGGACTGGATGACCTTCCCATTGGAACAGAAGCTACCATGTGGTCTACGGATGGTAGCAACATCAGAAAGAAACAGGATTCTTGTAGCCAAGATCACTGTATGTTGACTAGGTCTACATGGTTAGAGGGAACAGAAAAGTCACACAAATTCCCTCATAAGTTTTACCATTACAGTAGTGAAATTTAGAAAATCGTTGGCTGTTTCTGGACCACAATTTGCAGTTCATGTGTCTCAAATGGGATCTGCAAGAGAAGCCTGTACTCATTGAGGTATTTTTTTTAAGGACACTAAGTAGGAGGAACTCCATACGTGAGTGAATGAAAGCCTAGCCTAGTCCCCAGTAGGGGAGAAAAGCAGGTCCAGCCCAATAATGCAAGGGACGGTTAACCATGTGTGGCCCCCTACAATGGAACAAAGCATTAAGAAAGTCAAATAAAACGCTCCTTACTTAAAATCCTAGGAAACACTATAATTTTGCACCATTTTTTATCCAAATCGGGAGAGAGAAGAAAGAAGAAAGATAAAGGACCACTTTCTGGGGCAGGTGTTTGTGTGCTGTAGACTTATACCTCCAAAACTTTAGGCTTATAGATAGTACAAAATATATTTTTTGGATTGAAACATTATGGTTAAAACAAAAACATATTACTTGTCAACATAATTGGATCAATTTTTTTAAAGAGTTGATTCCCTGTGTAAACTTGTCTAGCCCGCCTCCTCAAAGGTGGACCCCATCAAATTTAGTTCTCTTTTATTTTTAGAGCAACTTAAGCAATGGCGACACAACTTTTGACGACTGATATAAGTAGGGACATGCATGAGCTATTACATCGAAAAAAAAAAAAATCAGTCAGAACAAATATTCCACATGCGGGGGAGGAATTTGCCATATAGGCCTAAAAGGTTAAGTGGTAGTTGTGTAAAAGCGCCCTCTATATGCTATTTCCCATAGAAAGACGGGTGGTTTTTTTTTGTTAAAATAGATTTTTTATTGAAAGGATCATATTTGCCCGCAATGTGTGGAATTTCAGCAATTGATCAGAAGTAGTAGTGGAAATAATAGTCACATTAGGTGTCAAAAGTGTGTTAGAGGCGTGACTTATTTTTGTTTTATTCTACGCTTTTATAATAATAAATGAGAAATTCAAACAGCGGTTGTACTTTTTAAGAAAAACATCGGAAGCCCTGAAGAAATAAAGGCGGAACGGGCGAGAGAAAATGGAAAGCCGAGATGGAGAAAACGAGGGAAGAAAGATAAAACAGGTTGGAAAGGGGCTAAACGATGGGGGTAGATAAAGGGAGGAGCACGAGGCGGCGCGATACGACATGTGGAAAAAAAAAGGTGTTGAATGATTTAATTGAATGAAGTTGATGGGGTTAAAAAAGTCTCAATTAAAGGGGGATGGTCCGATGGAGAAGTATATGAAGTTTCCATCTTGATAGAATGGCTGCACCCCAAAAAAACCCCATCTGGTTAAGTTTTGCGACGATATTTCAATCGTTTGATGTTGTGACAGCTGGGAAACGGATTGGTGAGCCCCATAGAGTATGTGTTGTAAAGCTTACTATTGGCGGACCAAAATGGCGTACACTTTCGCTCATAACTCCCAAACCAAAAATCATTTAGCACCTAAAGATTTCACAGGGGAAATGAGGGAAATAGTATAGCTGATTCTGATATCAAAAATTTCGACCACTTCGGTAAAATTGGGTGTTCTGGGAAGGATATTAGCGATCGGGAAATTGGAACTTTAAAATGACATATACAAGTGGCTTTGTATATGTAAGATGTTAACAATCACACTGTGTATGTTTCAAAATGTAGACTAGAAACTGAAAAAAATAAAAGATTGTGATATGGAAATTACTTGTTCTCAACTTCAACAAACCAATTGAGGAGGATGGCTGCAATTGTTTTAAAGCCTTTGAAATAAAGAAAATGAAGAAAATGACCGATAGGGCTTTAACTTATGTTATTTCTGAAGTTCACTTTACCTGTGTCAGTGTCCACACGGGAAGCTTGATAATCTTCGCTTTTTGCGGGAGAAAGAAGAACAAGGAACAAAAAAAGACTTAAGGAATGGGAGTGAAATACGGAGCGATAAGTGAAAGGGAGGATAAAGAAACATAAGGGCAGCCATGCATGGATAAACTGCGAAAGAAATCAATCAAACCACTTTAAGTATCATGTTTTTTATTCATCATTGGATTATGACTCTAAAAATTCTTGACATGGACAACGAACAACGAAAGGCGGGGGGAAGGATGATAAAAGGGAATGAAGAGCCAAAAGAATAAGGCAAGGGGGCGGGAAGGAAAGGCGGGGAGGAGACCTTAGGCAAACCGAGGCGTCTGGTGAAGAATGGGAGGGAAACCAGAACAGCATGGCTGTATGAAGAAGAATCGTAAAAAAAGGCGTGCTGATTGATAACCGAACACCAACGCGGGGCGAGCCGAGCGCGGGGAGGTGTGAGAGGAAAAAATAACGGAAAAGGGGGGAAGGAAGAAGACAGTTGTAAAGAAAGGGAAAGTTGGAATTTGTGTTGGATCTTGGAACCAGCCGACATAAGTCCAATGACCAGCGGTACCCGAGTAGATGGTGTTGTGGTTTCTGGGTGGGTCGGTGCTGGCCCAGCAAACCAATTCGGTTGCCCATATGTGTATAGGTTGAGGATTGCAATCTAAATAGTGCCATTTTTCTATCGTGACTGGGGGAGGTTGAGGAGTACAGTGGCCGTATTAGGATTATAGCAGAATGTGTATTTGTTAATTTTGTCCGCAGAGAGGAGGAAGAAGAAAGAAAAAAAAAAAACTGAAGTAATCGCGAATTTTGTACAAACTCTTCATTTTCAAACTAAGTTTGGCCCATGTCCTGTGCTGCTATGACAAACTTGTGTACTTCTCTACACGGATACTTGCCACAAACATCCTTGGTGGGACCCAACAGTTTAGGAAAGCGAAAGGGCGTGCGAATGCTTGATTCGAAAACTGAGTCTTGGAATGAGTTGAGTGAATACTTGAAGTTTAATTGAAAAGCTGATTTAATTGGTCCGTTTGTTAATAGAGGATATGTTCTGGTAAATATCCATCTCTAATGTTTCGAGGTCATGAAGGAAAACGTTATTGGCAAACTTATGTACATGCAATAGGTTGGCAGTTACTGTCCCGACTAGAGTAGTAGCCATACCTAAGCCACTCTTAAATATCAAATCTTGTAAATCCATCAAACAATTTAGAGAAAAAAGGTTACCATAGAATTTGTCCATGTGTGACAGTGGTTATCGCTTACATGTATGTATAGAGGGAAATTTTCGCGGGGGCTTAATTTTCACCTTTTCGCGTTAATGAAGCTAACCTGAATTATGTTTCCCCGCAAAATGTTCTTTTTTACATTGCCTTTAATGCTGTCTTCTTAAATTGAAAAGGATTCACCGAGAATATAAAAACAAAAAAAAGGAAAGTACAAAAACTGGGTAAAATAACGAAAAATAACAATGCGAAAAAATACCAGCTATCCAGTAGTACAAAAGATTCAACAACACAAGATAAATAGGTTGAAGAAGCGTCCATAATCCCAATCAATGATATAGCCCAGATACCTTCACCATTTCCTACATAAAATTTTGTAGATTTATTCCCATCAAAACATAGGGACCATAGGACCATAACTTTTAATAAAAGCGTGGAAAGCCATGACAGAAGCAGGGGCCCAACTCTTAACAACCCCAAATCCCTCCGAAATAGACCAACATGTTTTACAGTCTTATCATTCATGCGGGTGGGATCACTTCCATGTATCAACAAGCCTCCGACAATGGGAGGACTGGATGCAGTGATGGCAGTTCTTCGTTCTTTCTCGTGGTGACCTTGATCCTATTCCATTCGTCCTGTGTCCTGAAATAAAAATGGCATCGGTTCTACGACGGAATAAAATGACACAGGGGTTAGTGCACATAAAACAACTTACAAACAAAAAAACAACACCATAGAGCGAGGAGAAGCACAACAAATTATGTAAATACAACTTTACAACACAATTTTCATTCAAATTACTAACAATAAATCAATTTGGGACATTTGATGTAGGTCAGTCACAAGTTTTCAATTACCAATAGTTCGTGTCCTCGTCCGTATTCGACCATAAAAAAACTCGAATTGACCCTTACAGTGGAAATGACTCTCGGATGGTTTTGGACAGTGATGGAGGACTTGAGTCCGGCAAAAATTGCACATTTTTAATAAGTTTAGTTTAGATGTTTTTTACTTTACTTTTTGTTTTTTACTGTAAAAGTTGGAATTGGAGTTGTAAGTGAATGTTTTCGTTCCGAATTCCTGCACCAAACCACTCTTTGATGAGTGATGACATCATGTATCGAACAAATAGTTCAATTAATGTGTACCGCATTATCATCATAGTTCTCAAGTCCCCCGTTTACAAATAATTGCAAAAAAAGGTAGCGTATTCCAGTCTAAATATAATTGATCACGCAGAGTCGATTGATCAATGAATTTACAACCGTCAAATCAGAGGTGAAACTGTGTACAAAAATGCCCATATTACCCAATTTTGATAATAATAGTAAATACCACCAACCAATTTTTATTACTAACCTATACCTTTACAACTTCTATATGCAGTATGTTAATACGCGAAGGACAGGGTCTACACCCAGCTCCTTTCCAAATTTCAAGACTTTCAAGGTGACTTTCAAGGATCTAAATGAGCTAATTTCAAGGACTTAATGTTGTACTAATTTTGTACGGATTTTCTGTATCCGTACGAAATGATGCAAGGTATGGACGGACGTTTTCACACAAAAATACAGACAATGGTCGCGTCATTGAACGACACTGTAACCCCATTCAGAATTGTAATATTGTTTATAGTTATGTGGTACACCGCCGTCTGACAGCCCCATTTAAGGAACTGTCTGTATAACTAAGTCCCTATGGAGAATTCTAGGAAAAAGAATGTCAAAAAATTTGTTAAGGATCATAGCTGAAAATTGCGCCATCTAATAAACTGCTCAGTATGAGAGCTCTTAAATTCACTGCTACTGCTTTCCTGAAAAAAAATATGGGCAGAGTTCCCAATCTGATAGTTCCCCAGAGATGCCACATTGGAATTTAAAAAAAAGGGAGATTTTTTGCGAAGGAGCGCTTGCGCGACCGAGCCCCTCACAGCGGGGTCCGGTGCCTGCCCGGTCTGGTAGAGGGCGAAGCCCCCAAGCTCTGCAGTTCTAATTGCCTTAAGCACTTTGGAGCCTTAAATACAGACATGCACCTTTGGAATACGCTTTCAGTATTCCACAGACCAAAAATCAGTATTTTTGACCCAAGAAATGACATGAAAAGGTTAAAGGTGCAACGAGGAGATTTGAGACACTCAAATATTGAAGTCAGAATATTAATTTCATATAGATTAGACACTCAATCGATTTCTTACTTAGTTTTGCTACAGAAAACTGTCCTTAAAGAGAGAAAAAATGGTGATTTTGCTTGCTTATATTTCATGTAAAACTAGGACGAATGTCGTATTTGCTCCATACAAAATTGAAAATCACACAATTTTTGTATCAAAGAAACAATTTCTCAGCTTAATCCTTTCAATGGTGATTTTTTGATAGAGAGTCTTGCATCAGAGCAAATTAAATACTTTTGATTTTTAAGGGACACCTGATTGTGAAATCTCCTTGTTGCACCTTTAATGTAAAAGGCTAAACTTTAAGCTGCAGAACTTGAAAACTAAGCTACTTATATACATATGGACTTCATCATGAGATTGAGCTTTGTTAAAATATACAAGCTTTTCCAGAAAAAATGGACAGAGCTCGCCGTCAGACAGCCCCTTTAAGGAACTGTCAGTAGAGAAACTAAGTCCATATGAGAATTTTTTTTTATATTACATGAAAAAGGAGAAAGTCCAAATTTTGAAGGATCATAATTTGCACTTCAGCATGAGAGCGCTCAGAGTCTTTGAGAATAACTCTCCTGAAAAATGGAGTTCCAACCATCCTGACTGTCCCCTTTTAAGGAACTGTTAGTAGACTAGACCCAATCCACATGGAGATATTGTTTAAGTACAGTAGCACATAACTAATTCTAAACTTTAAAGGCTCTAACTTGAAAACTATCTCCTATGCACATATGAACTGCTCATAGATAGAGCTCTTTAAAATACAGCTTTTCTCCAGAAAAAATGAACAGCTCCGTCGTCTGCACAGCCCCATTTAAGGAAACTGTTCAGTAGGAATAATCCGCTATAGAGTATTTCTTAAAAGTACATGAAAAATATTCAAGATACTGAGCTTTAAAGCTCGAAAACTTGCAACTTCAAAACAAAACTGCTATAACAATGCTTGGTTTTGTTTGTATGTCCCCTTTGCATTGTTGCATTTGAATAGTTAACTAAAATACCAACAGAAGAGGACATTTAGCATACAGCAGTAAATGGTAAATCAAAATATTAATGTGAGTGAACCATCCGAAAGTTGGAAGAAAAACGATGTCGGAAACCAGTTTTACTTAACGTTTAATAAATTGGAAATTTTTCAAATCTATGTTCTTTTATTCACTCTGAAAAGATAGTGGCCCCTTTCTCCTTAACTTTTTGTTCTTTTTAATTTAGTTTCTTTCATTAAATTACAGAAAATCGGGGATATTTTGGCTTGCAAATCGGGAGCCCGGTAGAAACAAACGAAAACCGGGAGTCTCCCCCGGAAAAACGGGAGAGTTTGCATCTCTGTGAAGTCCCCCGTTTAAGGAACTGTCAATAAAACAGTCAAAGGAAATATGTTTTAGCTTGTAGACCTTAAAAATGAACTTAGTCTAACTTTAAATGCTCATAGCTTGAAAACTGAGCGACTATGTACATATGAAACTGGCATCATGATATAGAGCTCTTTAAAATACAGCTTCCCCCGAAAAATGGACAGAGCGTCCACCGTCTGACAGCCCCATTCAAGAACTGTCAGTAAAAATAAGTCCATATGGAAAATTCTATGAAAAAGATGAAAGGTCAAATTTTAAGGATCATAGCTTGAACACTGAGCATCTATAACAACGTCATCATGAGAAAGCTATTTAAAGTACTGCTTTCCTGAAAAAAAAAACGGGTTCCACCATCTGAAGATAAGTTCCCCCCCCTTTAAGGAACGTCAGTATCCCCATTAGGAAATAATTGTTTAGCTACAGTAGTACATTCAAAATGACCGTAAAAGTCTACTTTAAAGGCTCATAACTTGAAAACGAGCTACCTATATCACTGACTGCCATCATGAGATAGAGCTCTTTAAAAATACCGCTTTCCAAAAAAGGGAACAGAGCTCTGTCGTCTGACAGCCCCATTCAAGGAACTTCCAGTAGGAACTAATCCTTATGAGTATTTTTTTAATAAAGGCATGAAAACTTGAAAACAAAACCAAACCACTATACTTACATTGTTTGTAGGTCTACCCCTTGGCACTCCGGTTGAATAGAAGACCTAAAATACCTTCAAAAGACATTAGCCTAAGCAGTTAAATGGTTAAAAAAATCAATATTTAATGTGGGTAAAACCTTCCGAAGTCCGGGAGAAAAACGATGTCGGAAACCATGTTAACAGACTTTATAATTGAAAATTTTCAAATCTATGTTCTTTTATTTGTTTTGAAAAGATATTGCCCTCATTCCTTAAATACAACTTTATTTTTCTGTATTTACTTATTTGACTTACCACTTTACTTTTTTAATTTAGTGACGCGAACCATTTCCATAGTTTTTTTTTTTCCGGAAAACGTCCATATTTCACTTCATTTTCCATAGGGAATACAAAAAAATCCGTAACTAGTAGGCATGTTACAATTAGTTTTCACTTTTAAAGAAAACATTAACGTCCTGATACACCGACTAGACAAAAACAAACCCAAAATGGGCGTGATCTTTTGCATTTATGACAACGTTCCGTAATCGTTACATTACAACGCTGTAATATGCAGCATAAAGGGTTAAATAAATATATTCCTTAAATTTTCCATTGTGCCATTGGATGTCGCAAATGGATTATAATTCTTACTTTTTGGTGCCAGATATTCATTTTATCAAAAATCATCAAACGTGACTTGCAATTTTCAAGGACTTCAAGGACCATTTGTGAATTTCCAGGGTTTTCACAAGTCTGGAAAAGGATTTTGAAATTCCAGGACTTTCAAAGATCTTCATGACCGTCGAGCCTGCAAGGATACGTAAGCATAAATTTCACAGCACCACACGACCCCGGCGGCGATCGATAAGCTACGTACTGATTTCAACAAGCAGTTGCCCTCGACTCTCTGATCGAGTGTCCTATATCCCTTAATTTAAGTCATTCAGGATCAATTCTTGCATCAAAAGTTCGCGAGTTTTGAAGCAGGCTGATTCAATTTTTACAAAGTAAATAATTATTTCTTGTACTTTGTTTGAGTCAATTTTGAGTTAAAAAACATGTCTAGTCAAGTGATCTGCCAAAATCAGTTAATTAGACACTACACTCCTAGTGCTCATTTGGCTACCAGTTGAATACTAATTTTGTGAATCGGTTTGCATTGGAGGACTGCGGACTTGGACTCTGACACAGGGACTCGGACTTGGACTCGGACTCGAACACAAGACTCGGACTTGGACTCGGACTCGGATAGTAGGGACTTCGGATCTGGACTCGACTCGGATAGATGGACTCGAATCCAGCAACTGGTTTTGAATAAGAAATATTGCTTGATACCAAATTCTTAAACTGTCAGCTGTGAAAATGTAAGCAATTTCATTGGTGATGCTCGGTTTCAATTCGACAATTGAACGCAGGTAGTACGCCCAGTTGAGGGGGGGTATACGCCCTGCGTATTGACGTTTTTTAGGTTGAAGCGCTTGCGTCATACCGCGTTTAGCTACGTTCGCGCGCACCTACCAACGTTGAGTCTCGTTGCGTTCAACGGGTTTTTCGATGTTTGTCACTGGTGGTGGCAGTCCTTTTTTGTGTATTAAGCCGTAAAGTATCACACAAAAATTGGGTTAAAGATATGACCTAATTATAAAAGCGGTTTAAGAATGAGAATAAAAGTATGATGTGGGGAAACGGTACTCCCTGAATTTACGACGAACTTGAAACCCGGCGACACGCATTATTTTCGTGTTCTTCCACTTAAAATAATGGTATCACCTTGTTTCAATTCGCGTAAAGAAGTACCGTTCCCAAAATCATACCTTTATTCTCTAAAAATAATTTTGTTGTTGAAATTTTGCTTTTATGACGCAGATGAGACATATAAATTTGGGGATTCCTTGCATGTCCAACCACCTGGAACTTTCAGTATCAATATCAACCAAATATCATCAATTGAGCTTTGAGGTGAGTGCACTATAACATTTCAACCAAAGTGCCACATACTTATATGGGGGATGTAGTGAAGCGATCTTATGTGAGTGTGCAAATCCCCGGATAAAAATTGTGAATTTTGGTACCAAGTACTTTATAACATTGGATAATCAAAAAAATTGATGGAAGCACTTGCCACAAAACCCCTTCACAATGGCCCCCAGCTTGGATTCAAGGTTACACAGGGGTAAATTTTTCTAAAATGTTCGATTGTGTTGAAAAGCACAACCATGATATCTGTCTGGTTACAAAGGATCCAAAAAGCTATAGTTTTTTTTTTTTTTTTTTTTTTTTTTTTTTAATTAATGGATTAAAAACTGTAAAATGGTAAAAAAGTCAATTTTGGTTTGGTACAGGGTCAAATTAAAAGTTTGCTCCAATTTTTTGTAAAATGTGGTTCAAATTGTTGGTTTAGTAGCTAATCGAATGAAATATAGGAATAGTTTTGACTATCTTACGTTTTTGGTTACTAACCAAAATGGCGAATAGAGTCAACAGCTATTGGCAGCGATTGGATCTATTGACCTCTTGACCTACTTTTGTTAGATAACTGTGAACACTAAGCAACAACCTATAAGGCAAAAACTATCCCTTAATTTCAAATCCTTTAAATAGGGAAACAATAATTTGCACCACTTATTAACTGAATCAAAGCGGCTTTTATAAAACTTTTGACCCTGTACATACCAAAATTGACTTTTTTCACCATTTTTAAAATGCATTTTGTAATTTTTACCCCATAACTCCGGAACTATAAAGCCATAGATTGTGTAAACTATAACTTTTGGAATCCTTGACAGACAAACAACCATGGGTGCTTTTACACTTCAGAACATTTTAATTTTGACCCCTGTATAAGACCTTGAAACCCAAGCTGGGGGCCATTAAGGGGGGTTGGCAAGTGCTTCCATCAATTTTATGGATTATCAATGCCTAAAGTACTTGTTGGGCAAAAATTCACAATTTATCCGGAAGCGCACACTCTTACAACACTACAGTCCCCTGCTATTATGCTTAGTTTGTATGCTTTTGGTTTCCTGCATCTCTTGAAGCCAAATAGAGTCGGGATCATGGACCTCAAATCAACATCCATTGTTCATCCCCCTACAGAAAAGGTTTGACCACCTTGGTAGTTAGTAAAAATAGACCTCTCTATACTTATGCTATTAGTTTAGTACTCACAGTTGTGGGTGTCACTTTTAACTAGGGGCATTTAAGGTCATGATCAAATGATTTTGCCCAACTTTGTATCAGTAACATCCCTTCATTATGAAGATATTCTTACAAACAACCAAATTCCGCAAACATACCTGAGGTAGGCTGCCCTGTCCCGGACACATGCTAACACTCTCCATATTAGATAACAAAACACCAGACTGTCAAGCTGAAATACATGTGTCTTCCCATCTTTGGCAAAGCCAGTGGTTGATGAGCTTGTGCCCGAAAGCTCTTGCAAACAGCAGCTGCAAGTTTTTTAAACATAAGGAAAACATATTTAAATATACCTTGTTCAATATAAGGTGAACATAACCCCATTCTTTTGCCACTTACATAATCCTACACATTTTGTCAGAGGAAAGACTCCAAATTTGCGCCAAAAACCTATAACTACTAAGTATATTTACCTCATGGTTGCATATGACCTTGGGCTTCCCCTAGTGTTAGCTGAGTGGATTTATGTTCATGTTTCATCTTCAGTGAACAACTATGTTAGACTTGGAAAAGATGTGCTGCACAGACTCATTATAACACTAGATGGCGAAACGCCAACTCAAAAGCCGTAACCATCTTTTTGCCGCAGTGCGTACGTATTTCCATAGCGTGGTTGTGATGCCATGTATATTCATATATTCCTTGTTTTCCATAATCGGTTAGCAAAATATTCATATATTCACTCATTTGCATCGAACGATGTACCGTTTCCAGGTCCAACATTACGGCGCATGCGCGTGTTGAGTTTTTTGAATGGATGACGCGTAATGCAATATTAAATAATTTTCGAAACACAGTTACGGGGGCTGCCTATTCGCAAAACGCGGGCGGACGCATCTCCCTTTATTAATACCATTGTTGCTGTCAGTTGAATAACAATGTGGTCAGATCAGGAGTTAATCAATTTGTGTCAAGTGGAAAATAAGCATTTGGGTCCAGGTGCATTTTGTGAATCTCAGCCTTTCCCCCCTCCCTCAATTTACCTACACTGAGATTTTTTTGATATCTACACTATTTCTCAAAGGATAGTATGGATCTTTCATGCCAAGACTACTTTCCTAATTTTGCTAAGTGCAGAAAATTAAAGGTACATTTGTTCATGTTCAATGATATCCTTGAGAAAGGTTATTTCCAATCTCAGTTGACTCTGATGGTGCAATTTGATGTTATGAGTCAAATTTGGCCACTGTGTTGTAATTTCTGTCCATGTATGACAGAATTATTCACAAATAATAATTCTTCAGACTTTAAGCGAATCTATCTCCCTCTCCAATTGTGACTGTTGCTGTTTTTACCTTCCACAACCCTGACACATGATCATAACCCCTGTGACTAACTAAAGCTGCCTGTGGGTGAAACCTTGGGCTGTGTACACAAGCTGGGTGTGGGAACACTTGGGAAGGCTGCAACTGTCGGGGGTATCCTATCCCATTCTGCCAGAAATTGTTGAAAGATAAAGCAAACATGAAAGTTGAGAAAGAAACATGCATCATGCACTAGAACAAACATAACTAAAGGTGCACAAACATCTAGAAAAATTTTTGACATCTGAAACTGTATGGGAAAGTCGGAAACCCGGGACTCTCATTCTTAGTGAGGCTCTCTGAGTTATACAGACTGTCCCTGATAATGAAAAGTGTGTTTGCTTTTTATCTGGTTGATCTACAACATGCCTCTATAATTAGTTATTAATGCTGGATGCTGAGCCTTGTAACTCCAAGAGCCATGACTCATTTTAAACTGGCCACAGATGCCAGACATGCACCATAAGCACATATAGGATAATGATTAGATTTCAAGCGGTGTGTTAATTGGGTCGTAACCATTTTTTTTTTAAAACCTTTTACCCTTCAATCAGTCAATTATTTCGTCCTTCTCTGCCAGTGTGCCAACGCCGCGGTTTAACCGCACATTGGCTACTTTTACATGCCTGCCGCGCCTAAATAAAGGCCGCCGCGGGTTTCCCCAACTTGGGCTACTTTTCATAGTCCCAAGGCGCGGCACCGCGGCATCCTTTATATCCCTCTGTACATCATTTATTCCGAGCTCCGAGAAATTTTATAAAAAAGGTCCGTAATCGATTAGCGCTTCTTTTCTCTTGAAAATGCTTTACTGCAATTCACTACATAGGGGGTACTCGCTCGTGTATGACAACAATATATTAACAAACTCTGAAAGGCCCAGGGCCCTGATAAACATACCAGCAGAGTTTCCTGATGCAATATGCGGCCCACGATGTCTAGATTGGCTCCGCAGGAGTTCTACACATGTTTTGCCTTACCAACCATCCTTACCCATGATCTGGAGGAGAGCTACTATCATTGCACTCCCCAACAAACAAGCCTGCCGACAACCCTAAGAACTACCGTCCGATATCACTACTACTGTGTGTCTCCCCCTTCCAACTCCTTAAGGATGAACCTGGCCCGGCTGGAGCCAGTTGTCGAACCCCCATCTGCCTGACTAACAAGCAGGATTTCGCCGTGGCCGAGCACTGTCCATCAGATTATAAACCTCACAAATTCATATTGAGGACAGCTTTGAAAGCGTCCGGTAAGGCATGTCTCATCTTGGTGGACCTTACTGCAGCATACGAAACCGTGTGGCACCAGGCCTGACACTCAGCTTCTTCTCAGTACCATCCGGAATCGCAAACCTTTTACAATCATATTTAACATGTCGTAGTCGTCTGCGTCGTCTGAAGGAACGGAGTACCACCAGGATCTGTACTGGCTCCTATGCTGTCAACTCTTGTATATCACGATTTACCTCAAACACATCTAGACAAAATGGCTATGCCGACGATCTCGCCCTCCTCCACTCTACAGCACTGGACAGAAGTTTTAGTAAGCACACTTACTACAGACATGGCCTACTTGCAGCATATCTCAAAAACTTGAGACTGGGGGGGGGGAATAAGCTGAGCGAGCCAAGACCACCGCTACTTGCCTTCCATCTCAACACTAAAGAGGCTCATCGCCAGTTCAAATCAACCTCAATGGAGTTCCTCTGCCATACATGCACCACATAAGCACTATAGGATAGATGATTAGACTTGTTCAAGCGGCTCGGGTAATTTGAGGTCGTAACCATTTACTTTTAACCCTTTCAATCAGTCAATTCTTTTCTTCCTTCTCTGCCAGGTTGCCACGCAGCGGTTTACTCAGCAACAATGGCTACTTTTTACATGCCTGCGCGCAGAATAAAAAAGGCCGCCTGCAGGTTGCCCAACAAAATTGGGTCTACTTTTCATTATCCCAAGGCGCGGCAACCGCGGGCCCTCCTTATCCCTCTGTAAATCATTTATTTCGAGCTCCCGAGAAAGTTTTAAAGGTCAGTAATCGATGAGCGCTTCTTTTCTCTTCTTGAAAATGCTTTGACCTGCCAATTCACTACCCAGGGGGGTACTCCGCCGGGTAGACAACAATAGTTATTAACAAACTATGAAAGGCCAAGGGCCCTGCCTGATAACATACCAGCAGAGTTCCTGATGATCCAATGCGGGCCACACGATGCCTTAGATTGGCTCCAGGAGTTATACACATGTTGCCCTTACCAACAGTTCCTTACCCAAGAATCGGAGGAGAGCTACTATCATCAACTACCACTCACAAACCCAAAAACAGCCTGTCGACAAACCCTTAAAGAAACTACCCCACAGCCAATATCACTACTGGTGTCTCCTTCAAACCTCCTTGAGAGAGGCTGATCCTGGCCCCGCTGGAGCCGCCGTAGATCCCCATCTGCCTGATGAAATGAAAAAGCAGGATTTTCGCGTGGCCGGAGCCACTGTCATCAGATTATTAAAACTCACAATATGCTTATTGCGGAACGCTTTTGAAAGCGCGGTAAGGCAGGAGTCAATATGGTTGGATCACCCATTACTGCAGCATACGACAAGCCGCCGCCTGTTGGCACGGGCCTGACACTCAAGGCGTCCTCAGGCCCATCCCGGCTCGGTCACCTTGTACAATTTCATATGTATGTAACATGATAGTAGTCGTCTGCGTCGTCTGTGGAACGGAATAGTATAGGCACCACAAAGGGATCTGTACTGGCTCCTATGTGTTCAACTTGTATATCAGCTATTTACCTCAACACCACATCTCAGACAATATGGCTACGACGAGGGATCTTGCCCTCTCGCCACTCGGACAGCAACTGGACAGAAGTAGAACGCACCACTGAATACAGACATGGCCCCCTATTTTGGAGCATATCTCAAGACTGGAGACTGAAGCTGAGGCGAAGTAGACCACCGCTACTGCCTTCAACCTCAACACTAAAGAGGCTCATCGCAAGCCTTAATCAACCTCAATGGGGTGCCTCTGCCATACAATTCTACATCAACCTATCTGGGAGTGAGCTTGACCGGCAGCCTGCTTACTTTTACCTTTCGGCCATGCACCTCCGGAGGTCAGTATGTGCCAAGGTATCTTCGACGTGAGGAATAACCTCCTGGGCAGACTTGCTGGATCTTATGGGGTGCCAGATCAACGACCATCGCACCACTGCCTGGGTCTCTGGTCTACAGCATGCTGAACAATATGCCCGCCACCAGCATGGTGCAACAGCTTACACAAGGAAGCTGGAGCACAGTACTCAACAGACGACCTGAGAAACACTCACTGGCTGCCTCCATCCTACTCCATCTGAATCCTTCCAGTGCTTCAGGCATTGCAACCTGCAGTACTTCGGAATACGAGAACACCGCAACCATAAAGCTAGTTTGAATATAGGGCCATGTGGACACACAAGCAACGGATGCATAACACTGTCAAAGAATAACACCAACTCGGTAGACAGAGACTGACGCTCTCCGCCGACCTTTTTGCCGACACGCTGCTAAACGCTCCATTCCCCATTTCAACATCTTACAAAATGGAAATCAAGGCTGGTAGATACCCCAAGACCAGATAAACTCTCTCTTACACCTTACGGCAGAACTACCATCCTCGGCCGCAATCCTCCACGCAAGGAATGGGTCACCTTAAACCCCGGATCAGCACAGGAGTCGGTCGCTGCAATAGCAACATACACCGATGGGGCCCTCGCGGCCATCGCCAGCCTGCCAGGGGGTGTTCTCCATCACAGACCTTGCGGATCCCACCATTCTCAGTGATGTGCCCTAACAGTGTCGGAACAGATTTCTCAAACCCCCATAACACAGATCAACAGTTTGAGTTGGCTCCAACGCTACAACCATATTTAGATGCTGCCTCATACGCAAAAGAACAAAATCTCATTCAAAACTTCATCCCGTGATCTGAGGGCTTTGTGATCCTGACCAGCTGATGGGGAGTAGGTGACGCCAGCCATCAGGTTCTATTCTTATAACAATCATATAATGATACCAACAAAAAACGTGAACATAATGGGTGCGTACAAGGGGAGGGGCCAATTTCAAACCGTGCTAAGATGTTCGGACTGTGCTCCTTACACGACGGGGAGGGGGGTAGGTGGTACTCAGGTATAACAACACAATAAATTTATCCTAACCGGAAAGGACCGTATGGGTACAAGGGTGGGCTCATTTCCCGGCTCACTGGGGTGAAACGTGACTTTATCCCCGAGGGCAATTAAACCTTGCCTAAGTGTTAGAATGTAAGTAAAAGGATACGCCAAATGCATCTGTTCTGTTGCGAATAGAATCAAATGATTTGGTATAAGTAATTTGTGACTGTCAATGACACTCAACGGTCAGTCTCAGGCCAACAATGGTCTTCTTAAGGTCTTTCTTTGTGAGTTGTTCATTCTTCTTCATGAGCTATTGTAAGCTTGTACCTCAACGGTTTCTTCTTAGGACCACATAAACAGTCTTTTTAGGACCACTTTGGCCAAAAAGATAATAATGAGTGTGTTGTAATAAAGAAATTAAAGAACTAGAGAAAAAACTAAATATAATACTAAAATAAATAATAAATAATAAATGTAACACTAAATAAAAAAAAATAAAATAGTAAAAAATAGATTAAAATATGGCATTTTTTCGTAATTATTTAAAAGAGCCGCCCTCACATGCACTAAGCGACAAGTGAAAAATTGGGCTTACTTGGCCATTTGCCGTGGGTAGCGCGGCCTTTGCCGCAGGTAGTGCAAAATTTTGTGGCCAAAAAGGAGGGCAGAGAAGGAAATTGCATCATTCTTACTAATCCTCCAAGGGCAGCAGTGTTAATCCTGATTTTTTCAATTTAATCTCTTTTCTCAAAAATTCAATCTTTTTTAAAAAAAAGAAGCAAAGAGTGGGATTGAACCCCCAACCCAGAGACGGCATCATGAGGGCCATGACCCTTCAAATGAACATCGGAAAATTGGAGCCAAAAAATACAATGCGTGTGCGTTGTGAGGATTCTTATACGCTCGCATATATTCACAATGTGGTATTGCCAATGTTACGTTAGTGAGGGTTGCGCTCAAAAATTGCAATATGCGGATCCGTTAGGGACACTTATCGGGTCATCATGTTCAGTAAAACTTCTATTGAAACGGTCTTATTAGACCCAAAAAGATGCTGTGCACAAATTTGTTCAATTCGAATTAAGAAAATAAAGGATAAGGGTCATGTGTATGGGCCAGAATTCATGTGTCCGAGGACACAGTTAAAAACTACATGAATAATGGGCGACGAGGCGAGCCGAGAGGAGGACCATCATTATTCAAATGGTTGTTACTGCCAAGAGGACACATTATTCGGCTGTCACCCCTCCTTTCATGAACATGGACATCGCACCCTTTATGTCAATTCTATTGACCCAAATAAAAAATTAATACCATAACGAGGCATCAATGATGCTTAGGCTTACTAGGGTTCTGTTTATCGTTTATGCAATTCTTAATACTTTAATAAGGTGTTGGGGTCATTATGGTGAAAGGTGATCCAAAGGGAAAAAAGAAAAAGAAAAAACGGTTATAGGACTTGTACTTTGAGGGATAGTAGGGTTGAATTGTTTTTTTTTTATGGTCATTTGGATGAGGCCATTGGGCGGTCATTCAAGGTCAAAGGAAGTTAGATGGTGATGCTTTTTGTTTGTAAGGAACTAAGGATAATGATTCTTAGGGTGGGGATTGTGATGCGAAATATCTTTAAAAGGTCTGATAATGCGTCATTAGGGGTCATTTAGGTCAGGGGTCTATATTTAAAGGTCATGATAAGGTCATTAGGGGTCATTTAAGGTCCAAGGGTGGTCCTATATTAAAGGTCATGATAAGGTCAATTAGGGGGTCATTAAGGTCAAGGGTTGTCATATATCTTAAAGGTCATGATAAGGTAATTAGGGCTGTATTGCCAAGGTCCAAGGGTGTGAAGTGGGGGTGGGTTAAACGCAAGCCTGCTTGTGGAGAAGAAGCTTGACGAGTGGTTCAGTTGTTGATGCTGAACTAGACCAGTTAACAAGGCAATGTTTGTAAACATGTTTAGGGCTTGTATCTTGAAATAGGTCGGTCCGACTGTTACAATCTGGGCAATTGTATCTGTTAGAGTTTTAATACTATGGGCATAACGATTCGCTAGGAAGGATCGCAGGCGAACAAAGAAGTGAGTACGAGTTAAAGGGTTATAAGTTGTAGGGATTGAAGTCATAAGGGGCAAGTCAAGGTCAAAAACCTGCAAAATCTGCAGGGTATTCATTCTTTGCACAGTTTTGCCATTGTGTATCAAACTGTAAATGTGAATGGATCATACGCACCAGTCTGGTTCTCCTAAATAAAACTTACAATAGGTGCATGCATGGTTTGCAACAACTTCGTTTATGTGTTGGTTTGAGGTCTACTTGCAAATGAAACCAATTGTGCAAAGAACGAATCAATTTGGGGTATTGTAAAAGTTAGTGATCGTGAAAATTGTGAACCTCTATGTTTATGAAGGCTTTTTGTGATGCAAGCATTTTCATTCTTTTGTATGATATTCCATATGAAAGAACTTCTATTGCATCTGAACGTATGCTGGTTTAAATTGGACTAACTTTTTGAAGTCTTGCAAACTGAAACCTAACCATCTGGAATATATTTCATTGAACCCTAATAAACTTAACCAAATTGGAACATAAACACCACATGCAACGAGTTGTATTGCAAATTCCCCTTGCCTTTCCACTCCAAGGGATCCGAATGGGGAGGGGGGGCAAAGCGGCCATTTATATCAGGGCTACCTCATACTATGGACATTACACAAAAATGTATGATGCCCATTTCTGATTGGTAGCTTAAGTGAGATAGGGGTTTCAAAGAATAAATAGGGGTCAAAATTGACAAGTGCTCCATTTTGTTGAATTGCAATACCAAAAATGTTCGTATGATCACAAGGATTAAAAAAGTATAGTTTGTGCTATCTCTGATTACCCTTATGGAGTTATAAGCTGAAAACCGTTATTGTAGGTCAAGGTTAAATTTAGCTTCTACAGGGGTCAATTTTCAAAAGTAGCACCGATGTGCCTGATGCTCTACACTTTAATAGTATCGAGACTTCAGTTTGACAGGTGGAATTAGCAATGATTTGAACTTTTGAACATTTGACTTGGAGTTTGCCCTGGGGACTGCCATTGACTTCAGGTTTATCATGCGATTCAATTGGACTTGCGACTTCACTTGACGTGTGTTGACTTGACCTAATGGCAAAGTCAACCTCACTGCATGCTATGTCAGATTGAAAAAGCCGGTTGCCAAATAATTTGGTACTTATCATTCCATCATGAAATACCCATTGGGACAAGTCTGCAGTGTGCTAAATACCAGTTCTTTCATTCTTGTGTCAGGGCAGGGATGGGGTTCGATTATGCAATGATCTGCTCGATATGGCATGGGGGATTCCTGCCTAAGAAAAATGATGCTTGTGTTGTGACTTATGTTCGGGGACCCTATTCTTTAGAACCACTCAACCAAAATGAACCAATTGTTTCAGGCAAGTGCTGCAGCTAATCTTCATGTGAAAAATCCCATTTCATCATTTACGGTTTGTCAAATATGTTGTAGTTACAGAATGCATAACAATGTCACTGCATATTTTATGCCAAAAGTTATATAGAAACTTTCACAACGATATCGGATAAATTTGGGACAAGCTTCTACGATGTGGCCCACATTTTTGAATAAATAGGTAGAAAGCAATATTCTCAAGTAAAGGTTAAAAAAGGTTAAAAAATACATCGTTCCTGAGAAGCTTGTGGCGCCTGCCATCACGGTTTGTCAAATGTTAGTTGATGTTAGATTAGCCTTTTGCCAGTGTTTTTTGTTGCGAGACTTTGGGGTTTGATTTTCACAAATGGGGTCCAAGTTCACATAGGGGTCATCATAGATCACTTTGTTAATACACCACAATGAGCCCTTGGGCCGTGGTTCTCCTGGCCAAGTATGAAGTAAATCAGTCGATGCAATGTGAGAAAATGAGCAATTGTTTAACCTTTGTTTTGATTTTAATGAAATTGGGTTCAAAGGTCACATAGGGTCACCAAAGGTCATCGGTGTATATCCGCACATTAAGTTCATGGTCACGTGGTTCTTTTTGAGTAACTTTGGTAACTACGCTTCAATATTTACACACATACCAAAAATCAGTATTTTTTGACCCAAGAATACATAAAAAGGTTCAATGTACCAGGTAAACTTTAAAAGCTCAAACTTTGAAACTAAGCTACCTATGTACATATGGACTGTACTTAGATCGGGCATGTGTCTTGAACTCGCCACCCATACGTTACCTTCGTGATTCTTAAGAAAATCACCCTATCGCGCTTCAGTTAGCATACCATCAGAAGTATTCCACCCTACCATCAAGGAGTATATCATTTTTTAAAAGGAAATTTCATGAGGAATTCCAATATGCACCTAAAATTAAGGTAGGGTGAAATAGGAGCCTTTATGGTTGAAAAACATTTACTTTCAAGAACACAAAAATATGTTTTATTGTAAGATCCATATCTCATCCGCCCATTGCCCCTACACTTATTTTCTCTCAGATTTGAATTCCCTCATCATTTCCCCCTTCTAGAAAATGTATAGCTGTGTGGTGTTATGCCTTTTTCACAAATCAGATACAGAAAGCAAACCAATTTAATAACTTTGTGTATTGGAATTGAGCGAAAAATATCAATACCACCTTGAGAAGTCATTGAAGTTCCATTTTCCCCCTTATCATGCACTCATGTATGACTTGAGAAAAGGTATGAATTTTGGGAACTGGTCCCCTCTTTATGACGAATAGAAACCAAGGCGATACAAGTATTTTAAGTGCAAGAAAGAGGGGCCCGAGGCCGAGTTTTCTTCACCAGAAATACTGGTGTCGCCGGTTTCATTCTTCCGTGAAGAGAGCACCGGTTCCAAAATCACTACCTTTATTCTTAAACATCTTCAACATTTCAAGTCATTTTTAACCCATTTCCGCGATCCTTTACGGCTTAAATACACAGAAAGGACTGTCACCACCCTGTAAAAATGAACAACCCGTTGCACAACAATCCATCGCAACGAGAACGCAAATGTTGGCAGGTGCGCGTGAACGTAGCAAAAACGCAGTATGACGCGAGTGCTTCACCCTAAAATCACGTCAATACGCATGGCGTACTACCTGGGTTCAATTGTCGAATTGAACCTGGGCATCAGCCATTGATTGCTTCATTTTCACAGCTGTTTGAGAATATAATTTACTGAAATGGTACTATTTCAATACCTTTTGGAAAAAACAACTGAAAAACCACACATAGTAAAATGTATCTCTTGACCATTATTACTTGTCATAAAGAAGTGAGTTTCGTCAAATTCATTACATGGCAATTTAACACATGTCTAGGTAGTCATCATTGGTCCAGAGTTAAAGTGGTCTCCTCTCTGAACAAGTTTAATTCCCAAAAGCATGCAATACAGTCCTTGGGAATAACTGCCTTTGTTTTACTAGTTTAACATATGCAAGAACCACTGACGCAAGTTACATTGTTGCATTATCATCATGCACATTATGCGTTAACTCGTTACTTTAAGAACTGTAATTAAAATGTTTGTCAATTACTTTTACTTTTCATATTGGCCCTATTCCATATTACATCATTTAGAGATGCTGAATAGAACATAAATCCAATTTATTCGTTGCAAAGAAAGTTGAAATGCAGATAATACCCACTGTAAAATGTTAACTTCCATAGAGTTTGTGTGTACCGCTTCCCCCCTCCACTTCCCCCCTCCTCCATCCCAAAAAAACCACTGCCCATCATGAATTTCTTTTATTCATGGGGTCATACAATTTTTTTTAAAAAAATACTAGAGTATTCCCCAATTACAGGGCTGAGAGTACATTTTTTAGCTTTAAAATGAGACCAAAGCATAGCAACACCTTCATGTTCGGCAGAGATATCATCAGTTCATTCAAGTCGAATTTGGAAAAAACGTAACAGCAACACCTTTTGGGTGGCGAGTTCCGACACATGCCATAGAGCTCTTAAAATACGTTTCCAGGAAAAAATGGAAGAGCTCGCCGTCCGACAGCCCCATTTAAGGAAAACTGTCAGTTATAGCAACTAAGTCGTCTGAGTTTTTTATATTACATGAAAAAGGAGGAAAGTCTAAATTTGGAGGATTCATAATTGAAAAGTGACCCATCCACATACAACTGCATCATGAGAGAGCTCTTGAATCGAAAAACTCTCCTGAAAAAGGGAGTCTGCCATCTGACAGTCACCATTTAAGAAACTGTCAATATGACACAGTCCACATTGAGAAATATGTTTTAAGTACAGTGGAACATTAAAAACTTCAAGGCTAAACTTAGGCATGTGGTGAGAAACTATAGTAATAAAAATCTCAATCTGAATGTGGTGAGACTCTAAAATGACACAAATTTAGTGCGAATCGTAGTCACAGATAACATTTCCACCGCAATGACGGGCTATTGTCTTAAGTTCTCAGCAATATCTTAAGCCACGCCCCGGCCGTGCCTTGCCCAGGGGTCCCATGGTAAAAGCCCTGTTCATGAAGACACAACAAAAAAGACATGATAAATTGAAAATATCTTTCCTTGTTACGATTAACATGCTATCAGGGTTGTCAGAGGAATTAAACCGTGGGTTGAAAGAGAAATAGGGAAATAAAATGATATTTGGATGATATTTCTACGTGACCAAGGCAAAGCCATGCGGATCGCCCAATACAGGTTTTTACCCGTCAAATGCACTTACCTCTATACTTGTAGTCGAACATCAAATGGGCTGTATTCCATGTGCGCCGGAAAAGTACTGGGGACTTTTCCCATGCTCATGACGATCCTGGTTGATATCTAATGTTTATAAGCTCTCCATTACGGCATATTGAAAACAGTTGGACACTGGGTATATACATGGTATCACTTGAGATGCGGTTGCATTAATTTTTAATTAGGTCATCACAGGATGAAACCAAAATGAGTGAAGCAAAGGGGGGGGGGCCTCAAGTCAGGGGAGAGGTCTCAATGAAATAAACGAAGTTCGATTTCAACATCAAAAAACTGAAGGGTATCTTCGTCATCGTAAAATAGACAACTAGAAAACTAAAAAGCCTTAAATCAAGCTATGTCTCTTGTCAAATACCATATCTCTGATCAGAAGTATTTGGGGAGCTTCTGACGACCCTCCCTCTTTTTCGGTCAGGCCAGGTTTACAGCTCGTCCAAAGTCCCACACACAAATCGACCCTGATGTTTTCATTGCAATGATTAATTACGTCACTCAGCCTGGGATTCCCCGTTTTTCGATACGCCGAGGGAGTTCTCAGTTTATTACTAACCAATTTTTCTTTCTACAGACCTTGAAGAGAAATGTATAATTTGTAAATTATTAAACAAATTGTTAATTTTTCTTTTCTCTTGCAAATCTGATCAGAAGTCTCAAAACCAGGTCAAGTGAAGGAGGTTGCAAAATCATGGCCCCTTCGGCTAAGGTTTGGGTCATCGCAGTCTAACACCAATTAGGAAAAAAAGGGAAGCAAGTGAAATGTGCGACGTTATGCAACATTTGTTTTGAAAATGACATGACTGTTGAATTTTAATCCACAAAACCTGATATATATATGAGTTCTGAATCTTGATATTTTTTTTTATGGCA
>JAMKCH010047964.1:0-11128 GCA_023653785.1 Ophioderma brevispina
CAGAGAGCTCCCTGAGCTTGGCAAAGTGTGTGGTGTGGTGGTGGTGTATATGTTGTGTGTACGTTGTGAAAGCTCTATGCTTGTGGAGTATTATGTGTGTGGACTTGTCATCATATTGTTTGTTAGTAGCTTCAACCCCGATAGATTCTGTACAGGTTAGACACATAGTCCGTGTCTTTGAGATGGCTTCTGAGTTGACTGCAAGTCATTGGGGTAGCCATCTCAAAATTCACTTAGGCTTGTTTGGATTTTTATGCTGGTTTTTGAACACACTCAATAAAATGCTTTTTTTAAAAAGAAAAAATATGAACACTTGGTCTATGAATGACCACATATTGAAGGCAGGCGCGTAACAGGGGTCATTTGTCATAGTGGGCAATTTCCGTCCTGGGTTTTGATGCAGATATTTGCAGTTAGAGTGGTTTTGGGCAGTTTCCTGGTTGTAGGTTAGCAGGAAAAAAAGGGCTGATTTAGCATGATTCCAAGCTTTTTCTTCTTGTTTGGTCCACAAAGCTTTCTGGGTTGGCAACCTGCCCCCCCCCGACCCTCACATGTTAGCTTACTGATTGAGGGGCGGCAAGTGGGCGCTATTTACTAGTGGCTACTACCCCACAGGCTTGACTGCACTGATTATGGAGTACCTCTCAGAACCCATGTAAAGTCCCCTGATGGGAAGTAATCTTAACAGCTATGTGGCACCTATAAGTTTGTTATTGCAATTCTTGAGTAATAGGTGCAACATTGGATCGCTCATTTTGTTGATGAGGTCACAGGTCACTGCCAGGTCAAAGGTCATGTGAGGTAAGTTGTAAGATACGCTGAAAATGTAAAATTGACGTCGATTGAAAAGTTGAATCAATTGGAACGCAAACTTGAGTCTACTCATGGGTGCAGCATTGGATCCCTCATGTGTTGATGTGGTCAAGTCCCATATCCAAGGATCAATATGAGGCCTATCTTACAAACCGCGACTGCAATGCGACACATGGCGGCCCCGAAGACCGATGCATTTTTTTTTGAGGCAGCAATTTTTTTTTCGATTAAAGAAAAGTGATTTCAGAATTTAGAAGATGTACCATTTTATTTTGACCTAGACAATTTCAGATCCAAAAAGAAAGCAAATTAATAAAAAAAAATAAACGATTTTGGTGAAATATGGTATATGACATTCCCAAATCTGTTATGTGTGGGACAATACTGTTTGGCTGTTGGTTCTGGTTATAAAGAATGTTTAAAATAAACAGCCAAGCCGCAGCTTGCCCTGTATGACCGCGCTGGCGGGTTGTAAAACATCATGATGTGTTGATTACTCGAACTCGATACAGGTCCTTAAAAAAAATGAGGAGTTCATCTGTCCACAAAATGTAAAATATTTGCACTTCAAAATGCAAAATGATTGCCATTTCAGAGTATTACTTGGGGGTGTCATTGTTTGTGCATGCAAGTTATTTTTCAGTTCAACCTCTCTAATTTGACGTAAACTTTAGCTACTCTTTTTTTTTTATTAAAAAAGTTTCCATATAGTGAAATGTTCTGTATAAGGTGACTATGAATGAACTGAAATATGAAGTCAAATTATAAGGAATATTTGCTCTTTAGTCATTGTTTTTTTTTGACCCAATTGTTAAAATTTCCTTAAGTTGTTTATGGGACAATTACCATGACTGTCAAATAATTTATCTTGCAATGAAGACCCGACAAGTGGGTTGTAATATGTACTTGACAATAAGTTAATACAGAGATGGTGTTGTATGATACTGATATCATGATACAAATTGAGATAGATGTTTCCAGTGTTGGTTATTAGATCATTGTCAATGCAGTGTGTGGTTTTTGATGTTTTTAATACCCAAACAGCATTGGGGATTTCATCAAAATGTAACCTTTTGGGATAGACTATAGATCATTGGGGGGGGTTCCATTTTTTGAAATGGTAAAGTATTTTTGTGCATGCCTTTTTCTGTTTCATAATAGTAGTCCTCCCCACTTATTTGAATTAGAGAATAAGTAATTGGGTGTTAGCCACTGTCCATGATATAACTAAAAACATTGCATCATGTTTTGCAGAGGTAATTTTTGATCAAATGGCGATCTCTACAAATTCATGCAGTGTGGAAAATCCCCAAAAGTCACATGACCATACATATGTTTGAGAGAAACTTGATTTCGAACCAATCACAAGCTGTGTTTGCTGTTTGTATGATACACCGTTGACCAATCAGAATGAGGGCTAGCTTGTGTCATCACAAGTTGACCATCAGAATAAAGTTAGCTTGTATGATGCACGTTGCCAATCAGATTACAGGATGTGCATGGGTGACAGGCTGTGGATAGTATAAAAGCTGTCACCAAATTCAAATTGGGGGAGTCCTGTCTTCAACATTTACTTCTGGTCATCTCCACAGCAACACATGTGGAAATACCACTCAACTCAATGTGTTTCGCAACAAGCCTTGTATCTATTGCCACCATAAAAAATGGCATAACCAATGACATTGCAAGAAGCTTCACTAGGCTGTTTTAGAACTGTTTTTGTATAACATAAGCGTATGAGATGTTCAAGAAAGTTCAAACCAGTCAAACATCATTTAACAGGATAGTGGCGTCTTTCTTGATTTTGTATTTTCTTTTTTGGGTTCGTGGTATCATGATGTACCATTACGCTGCTTCCAAGCTCGTCTTTATCCCCTCTGAGCACCTGCCTCTAATACAGGGCATTTCTATTGGCTAATTCACCATATATGCATTTCAATAACCAGTTAAATAAGCTTCCAAAATTTTTGTGCAGCTCTTGCCCTCTCAGTCCTCCCACAATTCTTACGCATAAGTTGCTGATTGGAGCAAAATATCACCATTGTACCAATCAAGCATCACACTACAATCCATTGTGACCAATTCAGCATCACATAAGTTCCATTGTGAAACAATCTCAGCAATCACATAGTTCTATTGCGACCATCAGCAATCCACGTAATTCATTGCGACCAATCAGCAATCACATAAGTTCCATTGGACCAATCAGCAATCACCTATTCCATTGTGACCAATCAGCAATCACATAAGTTCATTGCTACCAATCAGCAATCACATAAGTTCCTTGTGACCATCAGCAATCACATATTCCATTGTGACCATCAGCATCACATAAGTGCCATGGTGACCAATCAGCAATTCACATACGTTCCATTGTGACCACGCAGCAATCACATAAGTTCATTTGTGACCAATCAGCAATCACATAAGTTCCATTGTGACCAATCCAAGCATCATAAGTTCCATTGTGACCAATCAGCAATCACGTAATTCCTTGTGACCATCAGCAAGCAGTCACTTTCCATTGTGACCAATCAGCAATCACATAAGTTCCCTTGCGACCTTCAGCATCATCGCGTAAGTGTCATGCGACCAATCAGCAACTCACATAGATCCATATTGTGACGTTCATCAGCAATCACATACGTTCCATTGTGCCAATCAGCAATCACATTTAGAAGTTCCATTGTGACCATCAGACCAATAAGTACCCATTGGTTGCCCAATCAGCAATCACATAAATCCATGGTGACCAATCAGCAATCATTACGTCCATTTTGGGGTACCAAGCATCAATCACATAAGTTCCATTGCGACCTATCAGGCAATCCACGTAAGTTCATTGCGACCAATCAGCAATCACATAAGATCCATATTGTGACGTCAATCACCATCACATAAGTTCCTTGTGCCATCAGCAATTACATCAATATCCTTGTGACCAATCAGCAATTTCAAAAATGTCTTCCATTGTGACCAATCGGGCAATCACAATAAGTTCCAGCTGGGCCATGGTCCATTGGCAGGTAGAACTTGCATTGCAGGTTCCTCATGCATGATATCCATGCAAATACATACACCACGTTATATCTGCGGTGTCTTAACGTATAATATAAGTGTTACTTGAGATGTTTGCCATGTAATGGGGATGCCAAATGTCACATCATTATTGCAAATACATTGTTTTTATGATGCTTTATAAATACTGTGGTTTATTTTATTGCTGCGGTAATCTTACATTGGGTCATCTTGGGGAAGAAGGTTCTCAGCAGTTAGTTTTTAAAGTAAATTGTTGTAACCAATCCAAATCTACAATCCTGGAGCAACATAATCCACCAAACTTTTTTTTCTTACACTACATTCAGAAAATACCAAAACGTGATATTTTTTGACCTGATGTAAAGCTTTCGTAAAAAAACCCCATCTTAAAGGATTAGCTGGAGAATGTTTCTTTTGGTACAAAATTGTTGAACTTTCTAATTTCGATAGGAGCAAATACAAAATTCAGCCTGAATTAAGACAAATCAAAATCGCTTTTTCTTTCTCTTTTAGACATTTCTTTGCCAAATACAGGTAAAAATCTATTTGAGTTGGGGGGGTCAAATTACTATGTGACATATATTTGGGTGTCTAAAAATCTCATCGTTGAACCTTTATTAGGTTTCCAACACCAGATTTCTATTTATTTTATGTGGCGTGCGCTGTGCTAGGCAATGAAGACACACGGCCAGTTGCACAACACGAGGGCAACTTTCGAGCGGTGAAAAAAGTTGGTTACGCTCTTAGGCTCTTCAATAATACACGTAATTCGCTAATCTAATTCTATGGTCCAACAGCAGCTTACTTGCGATCAGGAGAACCAAGTCTTTCTCATGTGAAATGTGTTTGTGTTGCTACTCCTCAATACAATATTCCGATCACAGACGTACTCCCAAACCCTCCTAGGTACAGCCTCCTATAATAAGCATTTGCAATGTGAATTGTGAAATGTAATTCACAGTTCCAAAATGAATACTGATAGTGTTGGGGCATTTGTTTTTAGCAGTAGTCCTTCCATCTTTGAGAGGGAGAGAAGTTGGTTATGAAATAACATTTTCTTGAGTGTTCAATTAATCACGGACCTGCATCTGTGATTCAAATGTCTGGAGTGGCTGTTATCGTGCGGTTAATATGAGCTGGCGAATTGGTGATTCAGTTTACCTCCTACGTTCATCTAAACATGTCGCTATGGTGGTAAGAAAAGCTTGACCATTCGAGAATGAATAGGAACGGTAGAAATGCAGAGTAGTTAATGATCTGTGTTAGCAGAATGATCTTGTTGCAGAACATTTGTGTCTTTCTTACTCCCCCCCCCCCAAATTTTTTTTTTCCATTTCCTTTTCGTCCTTTTTTTTTTGGGGTGTTGTGTGTTTTTTTTTTTTTTTTTTTTTTTGTTGGGGGGGGGGGGGGTGGGGGGGGGTTATTTTTTCAGGGGGGGGGGTCCCAGGGGGCCAGCGAAGTGGACCAGTCGGGCAAAACGATGGGACCAGAAGAAAAGGGGAGCGGGATGGGAAAAAGGCTCATGGCTGGAGGGGGCATATGGTTACAGGAGACGCAGAGCACAAGCGGAAAGTGTAAAAAAGTACGGCGCGGGATAAGCTGGCAAAGAAAAGTAAAATAGGTGAGTGGGGCTAGCCGGGAAAAAAAATGGGGTAACATAGTCAAAAACCTGGATTTTTTTTATTGCGTAACATCGGGGTGCTGAAACTGCAGAAGTTATTATAAAGACTCAACCTATTGGGGCTTTGGTGGGGGGGGGGGGGGGCATTGCTATCAGACTATTTAGTCATAAGGTATCTGTGGAACCACCGTAATATTACTCGTAAATAAACCTTAAGTGTCAGTGGCTACAGGCAGTGGCGTAACTGGCGGGGGGCATTTTGCCCCCCCCCAGCCCCCCCGACTGACTTGGCCGGGACAAAATTGCAAAAGCATGCTAAATACAGCCGTTTTTTAGCCCTCGGACCGGGAAAAATTGGCCGTTTGAACCCCCCTGAGAGGGAATGTATCCCCCAATATGGGAAATTTGCCCCCCTCAGGGCGGGTAGGCCCGATAGCCACGGGGCTACATTTAGGCTATATCTCCACCTTACTGATATGGGGGACTAAGTAGCCCATCTATACTTTGTCTCATCTAAAGTTGAAGGTGACGTCATTATGCGTCTTTGCATTCCCACTATGCTTCTCATCGTGCCTCTTTATTCACGTGCGGATCATGGCCTCTGATTCCAAGGCATAGCGCTCGCGATTCATGGGTGCTCAACATAAAAGTAGCAGACGTCACCTTCAACTTAGGTGAACAAACTATAACAATGCACATTGGAGTATACAATTCTATAATTTTTGTGTCACTTCCACACAACCCACACCAAGACGAGAATACATCCTACAGGAATGCCACGAGTGACCTTGACGAATGTACCATAACACCACCCTCCCCCCCACACACACACATTGTACCAAATTTCTGCAGTATTGGCAAATTCATAACACTTTGGCACCACTGAAGAAAACTTGGGAAGAAATTTAAAAAAAAAACTTATATACGAAGATGATCTACAAAAAGGGATCATTCACATGGTTGAATATGAATCCCATGTTATATAGGGGACTTCAGATGGTGGGTTGGTTGGTCATTTGTACTCATGGGTACGTTTCCCGGATCACATCTTAGTACTTTTTGAAATTATTGGCGTGCCATAAAAAAGGGAATAGAGATCTGTCAGGAGAACATGGATTCATGGGCAGTAAGTGCTTGTTGTTCTTTGGCTGGTATTCTGAAAGGGAGTCTACCTTTAGTCTGGGTTGTAACCAGGGTTAGTCCTACATGAGTGGGACCTTTTTTCCTTTTTCCTTTCAACATACGTATGAAGTGTTCAACGTAACGTGTGAGAAAAATCCTCCTTGCTGGGCCATGTTTGGCCCATCATGAGGAATTTCTCACCCGTTACCACACTTTTAGAGTATTTTTGGAAGGAACAAGTCCACTCATCTACTAACCCTGGTTTAAACCCAGGACTAAAGTTAGCCTCCCTTTTAGAATACCACCTATGGGTGTTTTCTCCCTGACAGCAGTTGCGCGACAGTTGGTATACCTAGTATTAACCTTCCAAAAGAACCACACCTGGAACTAAAGACCTGTAAATGCTGATCAGCCGAGTGGAAATGACTAGTGATGACGGACTGTGAATCCAGCCCACGCCCCCCAGCGGATTCTGTAGCCAATCCTTTAATGGCTTCGTTTGTTTATTTCGGCGCTTAACGGCTGCTTGGAAACCATTAAGAATGAATTTGGGGAGACGGGGAAGTAACCGTAAGGAAATAGACGGATGATGGGATGATGTTTGGTCAGGCTTGGGACGTGTGTGCATATCCATCTCCGTCAATGGTAACCCTTATGTTAATAAGAAAGTGTCAAGAAGGCGATATTGTTTGTCACGTACATCATTATCTCGCCTCTGCTGATTGCAATACAAAGTAAATCTTCCCCCTCCCTTTTGTTGTTAATTTGAAAACGTCGAACACCTTGCTTTTTTGCTTGAAAAAGGATTGTCCAGTACAAAACCTTGGATATAGAATTTCATTCTATTTTGTAGTTATCTTCGATATTTTTCAAGCTCAACTAATGAATTGGGAAGGGGAAGTGGGAATGGGATGATAGAATATCCCACGGCACTTTTTATACTTTCATAGGTTGTATGTATGTATTTTTTGTAGTGAGAGTGCATTGAGGTCATAAAGTGCAATATCATCTATACATCTACTGTGATCAAATGATTAGGATAACTCTCATTTATCTTGCAGTGGAGGCGGTGGCTCTTGAAATGGTTCTTCAGTGGCGTGAGGTCCCCGAATAACATTTTAAAATGACTGACCAAAGATTTGGCAATTTGAGTAATAGTTTGATGGCATTTCAATGACCTCTACACATCGATAGCGGGCTGCCGCATAGTTGAAATGGTCGCCGAGTGAAACAACAGGAAGTTTTTTTGACCTATACAATAATGCGCAAACCTGCATACATCATGCTGCCCATGCACACATTCCACACAGATTCTATGTGGGTTTGACAGGTGTAGCATTGTTTCTCGCCATATTGTTATAGTCAAAACCAACTTCCTGATGTTGGTCATCGGCGACTCAGACCCGCTATCCATGTGTAGAGGCCAGTGGGAATTGTCTGACAAATGGCAGCTATTGAACTTAACCTTCTTGTACTCACATTTTGGCCCAGTGTCAGTCTATGGGCATGTTAGGGCTAACTCTGGGGTCGTGAGGCTTTTTTGGTGGTTTTGGTCGCTTCGTAATAAAGATGTTCTTCAATCTCATTCAAGAACAAGAATTTTTTGAACACAACTGCATTAAGGGAAGGCTTAAAGGGGATGAACTTATTAACAACCTCTTCCTATTTTGATATTAGAATAAAGCTAATTTTCACCCGTCCTACCCTTGTAAAATGTTTTGCCGAATTGCTTCCTCTAGGGGTATGACAATGAAAGATCTCCAAATGCCCGGCCTTTATTTAAGGGAATTCTCGTACCTTGCAGAGGCACCATAGAATGGGTTGGATCTTTCTAACGTCATAGTTTCAAATGGCCTTCCCAATACTTACCACACTGTTTTAATGGTTTAAGAGTTATATAAATTGGCACTTATTAATCCAAGTTGGGGACAAACGTGGATTTATAAATATGCCGCCTTTAAAAAGACACTATCTTGATCCACCACAAGAGTCAAATATTTTAAATTTGCAGGAATCATAGCTTAGAAATGAAGGATAAGCCTATAGAATTCACATAAGTTATTTTTTTCAACTGAAAATTTGATAGAAAATGAAGAAAACAGCAGTATTCAGTGATATGAATCCTTATTCACTTACATATTGTAGTATGTGTCTGTATGGACACCAATGACTGAAATATAATTTTTCCCTTATTAGGCTGCTTTTGGTCCTATCACTTGCAGGGTTTGTTAGGCTGCTGATACTTGTTACAAACATGCACAAAACTGATTTTTGATGATTTCTTTTGATTTTCTGATATAGCAAATCACTGAGAGTGCCTTTAAGTGAAAAGTTACAAAAAGTTCCCTTTTAACTTGGCAAATTGTCTGAGTTGTATTAAAATCCCACCTAATGATCAAGTTTCGCTTTGAATGAGCAGGCTTCAGTAATTTTGCAGTCACCTCTGAAGTGTACGGATAACTGGCCATGCCAATGACTGAATCGAGAAAAAAACATCAACTTAAGCCTCTACGGGTCGCATGATGTCATATACATGTTGCATGAATGACAAGAAAAAAAGGACTTAATTTGAGGGGTTGTGTTCTCAGCACGAAAATACAAAGACAGGATTATTCCCGGAACAAACCCAAGCACTTACGGACCGACACGGCAAATGTTAAAAAAAATAACAGCCCGAGGATAAATGGAGAAGTGAGAAAGCTACACTGAATGAAATAGTAATGTTTTCCAAATGTCAGTGACCAGTGGTCGTTTTGTTCTCGATGTCAATGCAGTCTGCTTCTGTTTGTTTAAAAAGCTCCAGGCATTTATTGAGGGTGCTCCTCATGCTATAATCATTCTTTAAAGCTTGATGTAATTATTCTGACCATCCTGCAGTATTATTCTCGGCATTATGTTTTCATGATTTTGAGCAAGGGTCAAAATAAATGGTGTTCAGAAACCATTAGGATCTCATGACATCTAAACCCCCTAACGGCACAGTATTGTCATGATGACGGCTCTTTTCTCAACATGAAACAGGGGGTAGGACACGATCTGCTCGATTTGGGCATTAGGGATTTCCAAACGGTAATTTGGGGAATTGCTACGTGCATTTACTATGGCAGTCTCGGTCCCAGTGACATTACAAAATCATCTCTTAAACCTTTGTTCAAAAGATCTTAGTAATATCATGATAATTTAGGAAAAAATTATAGACTTCAAAATCCGTCGGGGTTAGTAGATTAACCCCGCTGCAAAATAGTGTAATTTTCAATAACAGTCATTTAGATTTCAATATTCGTGACCAGGCCTAGTCTTTAGTCAAGTCTGTGAGTAACCGTTCGATATGCGTAAGAGCGCCCTCCTACCGTTAAGTCTTTGAAACAGACTAGCACCCAGAAGTTGATGCCGTTTTGAATTCGCTATTGCTGTTAGGTTGGCATGTCCTACCCCCCCCCCCCCCCCCAAAAAAAAAAAAAAAAAAAATGATGATTTGAGGATCTCCTGGGATAAAGTGAAGGAATAGCAGGAGAGAGGAAGGAGAAAAGTGGGAAACTTGACTTGGGTTCGAAACAGAGCCCTTTGGGGCCCCCATTAGTCCATCCCCAGGGATACCACACTATGATGGTATTGCTGGCTTGGCCAACGATTTCGTGCCCATATGTGCATTTACTGACACAATCGCCACATCCGGGACTAAGTGCATTTTTCTCACTCAGTAATCTTTTGTTTGCAAAATTTCATACAGGCAAAAATTTGGATTGGTGTCTTCCAAAACAAACATTTTTTCTCTTAATCAAGCAAAATACTTATGTGTATGTTCATATCAGTACATACCATGGTAGCATTATCTCAATGTTGGTGGTGTTCCCTTTTAAAGGGAATTTATTTGTTTAAATATATAGTAAGTTGTGATTGCTGGTGTGCACAACACTAGCCTGCAGGCCACTTGTCCGCAGTGTAAACTTGGCTAACCCAGAGAAGTGATAGGCCACACTTCACAAATATTTGCACGAAGTAGTGTCTGTAGTCAAACAAAATGTTTTTGATGGCTCTTTATGATGTGCTGATGTTCCTAAGTCTACCCCACAGGCAACTCTAAAGCAAATTTTGCCAGTCACCAGATGCACACACAGAACATTTTGGCAAGATTTTGTTCAAACATTGAAAAAGATTTTGGCTGATTAAATTTATATGCCTAATATGTAAATTGTCTTCAAAAAATCTGCTGGTCTCATTTTAATGCAAACCTGTTGCATTCATGCCTCTCCCCTTCTCCATTCTCTCTACTGGGTACCGATCACTCAAAGGATGTAATTGTCCTCCTGCATTTCAAGCCTTTTGATTACCTGTCTTCATCATTTTCAGCCCCGAACTCACAAGGTTCAGACTTACACACTTCACTCGGATTCAGCAATCTCCTTTGGTGTTCCTCGTTCCAACAAGAAATCGGGTGATCACTTTTTCCTATTGTAGGGCCTTGCCCTTAAACATGTTGCCTAACAACAACCGTAGTCTTGATAGTATGTCTGCCTTCGTCTTCTCAAGTCA
>JAMKCH010047965.1:0-11289 GCA_023653785.1 Ophioderma brevispina
GGCCTGATATGTGTGGCATATGGATAGCAGGCCTGATATGTGTTGCATATGAATAGCAGGCCTGATATGTATTGCATATGAATAGCAGGCCTGATATGTATTGCATATGGATAGCAGGCCTGATATGTGTTGCATATGAATAGCAGACCTGGGGCTTGATATGTGTTGCATATGAACAGCCGGTATGGTTATTTTGACTTGCACAAATGTTATAACTTACCAAAACTGGCATCCCCAGTTCTTCCTAGGTAATGATGCGGAATACACATGTCCATAGTGGCATTGATATTGGCTACAAAGTTGCCTATCAGAGTTGACCGTAAATGGCCAGCATGAAAAGGCTTGGCTATATTTGGTGAGCTGAAAGAGATACAAATCAGACAGATAGTAGGAGTTTCTGCACAATCTTAAATTCTGGTATTTTCCAGAATCCAACGATCAACATGATCATGTTATGTGGAATAGCGGTCATGAAAATGGATGATAATCCAGGTCTGAACTTCATTGCCAAAGACCATTTGTGAGTTATTTAAATTTGATTTTTTTTAAATGTAAGCACTTTTATTAAATTGGACATTTTGGTGAAAAATTGGCTTTTTGCTAAATTTAGGGATGTGGATACCCACCAGCCCCTTGGCTATGGGCCCCTTGGCTATGGGCCTCTTACAGCAGCTTTCAGAGGTACAATAATGCCATGAGTCGTATTTTCTCGGCCACATAAATCAATTTGTTTAGCAAAATCTGAATATACATCAGGCATATGGCAAGAGATTTTGTGTGCAGAAGATGCGATGCGAGAAGGGAGCTGGAGTGATGGTGGAACCGAGGAAAAGTTGTGTGATGAAGTGGAGTCAGTGAATGAGTTCACATACCTCGGGGATAAGGTTAGTGGGGGAGGGTGGATGCGAGGTGGCTGTGACAGCTAGAGTGAGGTATGATGGGTGAAGTTTAGGGAATGTGGGGATTGTTGCAAGGGAAAAGAATCTGTGAAGATGGAAGGCATGGTGTATAAGAGTTGTGTACGATCAGTGATGTGTAGGGCGGTGAACATGGTGTTGAGGAGAAAATGAGATGGATTCTGAGGACAGAGTGAGAGCAATGATGAGAGCGATGTGTGGTGTGAAGTTGTAGGACAGGATGAAGACTGAGGATTGATGCAGATGTTGGGTTTGGAAGAGGCGATGGACCGGTTGGCGAAGGCGAATAGTGTACGGTTGGTATGGGATGGGTGAGGAAGCATAACGAAGCATGTAGTAAGGGCTTTTTAGTTCGAGGTGGGAGTTTGAGGAGGAGAGGACGTCCAAAGAAGACATGAAGAAGCAAGTGGAGGAGGGAGTAGGAGGATGGGTGAGGTGGATGATGCATTGAATCGGGCGAAATGGAAGGAAGGAGTAAGGGCGGTTGCTGCAAATGTGGGTGAATCCGGCCACCCCATTGACGGGATAAAAACCGATTTCCAAAAAAAACTTTGGTTTTTGTGTAGTACTTCAAAAATGATATCATTCATAAAGCAGTTTCACTAGATTGCATTAGAAAAGTAGCATCTGTAAAAAAAATCTGCAAATATCTCCACTATTTTTTTTTTACCAGAAATTTCAAATAGCAACTCTAAAGTTTGGTGATGTCATCAAAACTAGACAAGAGATGTGCCAAACCCATGATCTAAAAAACACCAGAACCACAAAGAAGATTCCAGATCATGATGATAGGAATTAAAAATACATCCTGGAATGCCAAAAATAATTTTCATTCAGTGGCGGCACCAATGGGGTCCCAAAAAGTATCTCCCCACCTACAAGCCCCACTTGTAAAGTTACAGATACTTGATTACAGTTAAAATTACAAATTCTTGTATGCTGATTGCATTCAGCATATTTATTGTCTTATTTATTATTTACAATTAAAAATTGCAATTTTTCACATGCGATTTCACTTCCCCTTCCCGCTAATTTTTTCTTCTTTTAAAAAAAAAAAATTTCCCCCCAAATTTTGCCTCCTGGTGCTGCCACTATATCACTTGGAATCTGCATGGAAACATTTGTGAATAAATTTGAAAAAGGAGGAGAAAAAAATTAGAACTATTTGGAGGCATTTCCTTAAAGAGTGTGATAATTGTTTCTGCGGACTATGGTGTTGTTAGTTTCCTAAGCGACTAGGGAGTTTTAAAGCAATATTAGCACTTTTTTGAAGAGCGCCCCCATTTCAAAAGTTGAATTTGGCCAGAGTTCTTGGTAATTGTCTAGGAAACTATACATTCGAACAGAGAATGCTAAGAAATGGCGTTTATTGAAATAAGCCTATTTTTGCTAATTAGAATTGGGATCCCAGATTGGACTTAACGGCAGAGCTGGAAATGCGACGTTTATGTACGTCCATGGCGAGAAATGGTGCCACTCGAGAAGATAACTCTAACTTGACTTGTCTGAACAATTAAAACAACTAATGGATGAGCGTCGACACGTACATGGCGCTATTTCCAAGTATTTCAATTTAGAGGACCGTTTCCAGCAGCCGTTGATATTATCGGGGATCCCCGATCATATAATACAAAATTCCTTCGTTATGAACACACACATTTTCGAGCTTAAACCCATCACAGTATAGTTTTACAGGTACCAATGCACGTTGTAAAATCTCAATTTTTTTGAAAAATTGGGGGACGCTCTTTCAAAAAATGTGTAAATTGCTTTAATAATATTTTTAAGGCATTTAGAGACTAAGCAACATAAACCCTAGGCACCAAGATAATGGTTTACCGCCCCTCTATACTGTTGCCACTTGATCGTGGCAGTAGTGTCTAATGACTCAGGGATTTTTAATATTTTGTTAAGGCATTTAGAGCACAATCAAAACATAACATAGGCCACTAGATAATGGTTCGCCCTCTCCCTCTATACTGTTTATCTTTATCGTGGCAGTAGTTCCTAATGGACTAGGGATTTTTGAATATTTTAAGGCGTTTAAGACACTAATCAAAACATAACACTAGGCACCAAGATAATGGTTTACCGCCCCTCTATACTTGTTTCACTTTATGTGATGGACAGTAGAGTAGATGACAAGCACTGGAGCCGCACCAACAAGCATGAACAAAGGTGGTAACGCAAAATGTACGCATGACTGCGATATGAAGTCTTAATTCTGCGATTTACCACTGCCACGATGATAGGGTGATGAAACAAAGTTAGCTAAAAATCCTGATGCAACAATGTGTCAGAAAAAGTAATCCACATACTGATGAAGACTGGGAGAACAGATTTAGGCACCTTTAAGAGCAGGCGACAGGGGATCAGCTAGAAAAATCCACCAAACCAAGCTTACCGGATAAGCAATGAGAACCTTTTTTTCTTACAATTCAGGTTGACGGTAAGGAGGATATCACATTTACCACCCTGTTGAATTTTCTCTAGTACTTTCTGAGAAAAAATCAAATAATAAGAGATTTTTAATTTCACTAAAGAAAACAAAAGAAAAACACCAATAAATTTGATTAAAAGGAAAACAAAGACTTCAAAGGTGAGATGGATGCTGCTGATGACTAGGCGCCTATCCCCACATCCAAAGCGGTGAGCGGGAGGGGTGATAGCCGTTGCCATTACCAAGGACAATAGTATGAACTCTATTTCCCCAATATATTAGTAGTATTTGTTGAATTACACTCACTGCAACTCTGGGGGAATGTATAAATGAGCCAATGATGAAACAGAGGATATGTCATGATATTTTTAAAGTGTTAAAAACAGAGGCATTGTTTTATAATTTTTTACAAAAAAGTTTCAGGAGCCTACAGTATGTAATAAATAATCTCAATTAAAAATTCCGCCATTTTTACGGATATTAAGAATATAGACATATTGTGTTTTTTTTCAAAGTGATGCGATTGCTAAGCCATCATAACACGGCCCTAATGACCAACCTCCTAAAAACGATGCTTCTAATGAAAGAACAATTCGTTGATTCAATTCAGGCTTGCATTGTGTGCGGAATGAAACCTGGCCATTCATAAACTAACCCTAAATCGTATGACCTCAAAAAAAGAAAAAATTTATTGGTGAATGGCCTTCTTAGTGAGCCCTTAAAAAAATGCATATTTAAATGAGAATACTCTATTGCCCAAGTTTAAACATTAACACACAAAGATCTGTTTTCTGCCTGAGAGGAGTCCTGAAAGCTATGAAGGAGAACCCTGACAGTTAGTTAACAACAACACAATGTCTAATATCTGTACCTATCAAATACTGTTTGAACTGTGGGTCCATTGTGGCCTTCTCCTCCTTATCGTCGTGCAACACACAGTGATTCTCAAATATGATCCAGCCAGGATGGGTACAAAATCGGCGCCGCTTAACTGAATTCCGCAAGGTCCTGGTTTGTTCATTGTTGCCTCCAGCCGTGGGCCCACAGACCAAGAGATGTTCATTGTTGTGGTGCACTGTTCCACAACCACGGTTAGTGTCTTGATCTGCCCTCCAGGTAGCCCCCACTTCTGCCAGGAAACATTAGATCGGCAAGTTTCTGCGTTCTCAATTCTGTTGAGCCATTCAGCCCATGAGGAGTAGCTCAGGTGGAAGATGCTCCCCAGTTTCAATACCAATAGTGTACTTGGTTGACGCCAGTCTTTCTTCCACAATGCCAATTTCTATATCCTAAGAGATGATTCAAGAAGTCAAGAAGTTGGACTTGTTTAGAAACTCTATCTGGATTAAGGATCGGTTGGCCAGCAGGTCTCTGTCCAAACATGGGGGTGTTTCACATTAGATGCTTGGCAGCTACATTCTCTGCATGCTCGCCTACACTACTAGGATTGTCTGAGTGGAGCAATTCCTGACTAGGATGTATAAGTTCTCCGTTGCGTGTTGGACGAAGACATCCTGTGATAAAGCCCTGGCAGGAGGACATTTAATGATGCGATCAAGCAGTCTTAGCATGGCCGGTGATCTTCCTATACAGGACAAGATACTTATGCAAATGAGTAGAAACAGGGCAAGCTGCCCCGTGTCTTAGGGATATTGGGCGAGCCACCCCATTACTTGTGCCAGTGAGTTTGCTCAAGATATTATTGCCGCTGAACATTACTTTAATCTTAGTATTCTTGATGTGGGTATTATAAGAGAGCTGTTGCGGTCCAAAGTAACTAGAGTAGACAGGGTATCACATTGATCCAGGGGTGTACCAACCAGGTTACTTAACGGCGTTTGGCTCCACGAGTGGTGTAGATGGAAAGCACACACCTGGTCTTGGATGGATTTGCACGTGGGTGGTTTCCTCGTTAAGATAGGATTGAGTCATCCAAAGCCTTTTAGAAGTTTGGGGCTAAAATGAGGTAAAGCTAAGTCCAAGTTTTATGTGTAGAATATATTTTTGTGGGATACATGACCTTATTGAAGCCGAAATTTCCCAAAACCCAGATGCATTGTTAGGCATTGTAGGATGGACTCAGTACACTCTCTGCAAATAACCTGTGCATACCAGCAATTTTATTATAAAGCAGAACCTGCGCAAAGGATGTAAAAAAGGAAACAAATAACCAGTAGATGTTAGTGGCCTTATTGCATTGCATCTAGCTAAACCTGCCAGCAGACAACAGCCAGTAGACAGTTGGCTAGCTGGACAATCTGTGATACTTGGGGAAAAAAAACAAGAAGGAATGCAAGCAAGTACGAAAGAGACAAAAGAGGCAAGCAAGCAAGGGAACAAGAATAAACTGATTTGCATGTTATTTTAATATACCATGCAATCTTCACAAAGTGCAGTGTTTTGATGAATGTTCTTGTTTGTTGCAAGAGAACCACTGTATAATAAAATTAATACAAGTTTTTATAGCGCTTAATGTCCATAAACAGGCTCAAAGTGCAGGTGACAATTATTATTATGCCGCCTTCAAGAAATTGTCACAATCATTTTGCTTCATCTGGGTGGCTGCTCAAAGACATGCCTTACAAGAGCACAAGCCTATCAGTACTTTGATTGTAATATTCCCCATAACAGCTTCCCAGATTTTGCTTGGGTTGCCGAGGCAATTTGCCCATGTACACAAACATGTTGACCACAGTGGGGCTCGAACTCATGATTTTAACGGTCTGGTGATCACGAGTCCTGCACTTTTCCACTGGACCACATGTGCTCTCTATAAACAAATGCCCACATTTAAAGGTCCTTGACCCAATCACTAATGACCTTGTGCCCAGAACTCCAAATTTTACTGGAAGTTGTCAACATTTTGGTGTCTGAAAAAAGCTACCATTTTTATCAATTACCATGTGAAATCTTCTGGATGAAAGATGTTTGGTTTGGATGTTACGACCGAAAATGTGCCCCATTTTGGTCCCAATATTAATTTTTACACAGAATACTCTATCACATTTTTAGCTCTCACATCAAAATGGATTGAAAAATAGGTGCAAAACTTTTAGATGGGGTTTTGGGTCAAGGTTGTCCTATCAAGATGAAAAGCTTAGATAAAATGGCCATCCACCTTTAATACATGAAATAGAATGAGCATTTTAATAGGTGATTGGGTCACTTATTGGCATCTCACATTATCACCGCACCTGAAAGCACAAAAACCACCTACTTAGCCTACAACAAATTACCCAAATTCACACATAATGTTAATATTGTTATTGTAAATGTGCACAAAAGCCAACATGTCAGTGCCCTACATAGTACACTGCACAAGGGCTAGCAATCCAGCTTAACATCATTGGCTGCTGGCATGGTTGAAATATACCTCATTGTGCTCATTGCTACATTAATGAAATAGACTGAACAATGTTTTTGTATTATGTTGAGGTGAGGTAATAAGCAAGTGTTTATATTTGCACACATTTGTATGACGATGTGCTGTCTTCCACTACTTAAACTAAAAAATATATCGCGGTCCGCTGCGAGTGTCGTCAGCCATCGCAGTTTGTGAATGGGGCCAAAGGTCACATGAGCTCACCAAGGTCACATGAGTTCACTTAAATATCACCCCACCCCGCCATCTCCTTTCCACCAAGTTACACCATCGTAGCCCTTACGGACCTCATACTGCATGCAATATATTAGGGGTTAACATTTTTACCACACACACAGATACACTACAGACATACGACCAGAGTAATCCCTATGTGCCTTCTGCAATTCTTGCAGACGACACAACAAGCAGTCAGATGTGAAACCATGTTTTCTGTGGTCTTGTGACTGTGTGATGAATATGGATAATACTTATCTACAAGTACATGTTCGACAGTTTGCTGGTACATCTCAACTGGCAGAAATTGAAAAGAATGAGAACACATTTTCACAAAATTTCAGAGCAATTTCAACCCAATGATAATATCAGAAATCACAGCAAAGATTGGGTATTTCAAAACTTACAAAATGCTGCGTATGAAAACACAATTAAAAACACCCAATTTTTATCTATCATATGGAAACAAATTCTTAACACACATTAACCCCTGAGATGGAAACAAATTCTTAACACACATTAACCCCTGAGATGGAAACAAATTCTTAACACACATTAACCCCTGAGATGGAAACAAATTCTTAACACACATTAACCCCCGAGATGGAAACAAATTCTTAACACACATTAACCCCCGAGATGGAAACAAATTCTTAACACACATTAACCCCTGAGATCTATGGGCCGATTTTATTGGTTATACATGATGAATTTAGTGAGATGAATTTAATGAGAGACACGGTAACAAAACCTATTTTGATTGGTCATGATTGAGCCAATCAGAGATACTGTGAGAAAGATGGTTCTCTATTTACCTGTAAAGAAGCTGAAGATATTGTTGCAGTTCTCATGATGATGTGTGAAATACCTGTGAAAGTAGAAAAAGAAGGATTTATTGATAAAGTGTCACTGATACCACTGGCAATCATTTCATGGGTAACATTTATAACTCCCACTCACCCAGCTTGTCAATAGCATACATATTTGGCTAGTTAACTTTGCCTAGTTAAATTCAGAAGACAAGAAGGCATCCTATATAGGCTGTTTTGGTTGCTCAAACTTGGTTTATTTAATAGTCACCACAGGCCACTTTACTTTTTGGACTCCACATTCCCTCCAGTAAAATGTGTTAAAAGGCTTGATATGATGAGGTTATGGAAAGGTGGTGACAAGGATACAAAAAGTCTTTTGCATTTTGAGTTGTTTAAAAGTAAAACATTTTAATGGGGTTTTTTCTCCATTTAAACAACAGAGGGAGTAAAAATAGTCTCTGATTAGGCCCGCCATTTTGCATCGTTAGGCAACATATACCTTAACATACATGGTGCCATATTGGAAAGCTTATTTTATTAGCTTTAATTTGCTGAAAAGATTATTGCTTGCATCAGTTTAGCATAGGCTAATGGTAATGGAGGTTGATTTGCCAGAGACTTAAAGGTGCAACGAGAGATTTCAAGTCATCCATATTTTCTGTAATATGTAGTGATTTCATTTTAATAGATTAGACACACAATAGATTCCCTACCTTTTATTTGGCTACAGAAATAACTTAAAATGAAAAACAAAAGGCGATTTGTATTTCAATAGAAAACATAGGCTGAATTTCATATTTGCTCCTATAAGAAATTAGAAATATCACAATTTTTGTACCAAAAAAACAGATCTCAGCTTAATCATTTCAGATGGGGATATTTTTAATAGAAAGCTTTTACATGAAAAATCAGAATTTTCCCATTTTTAGGGACACATTTGAAATCTCTTGTTGCACCTTTAATATGTTCAGTCTTGTGACTTAGCTATTGTAGAGGTTGATTTACTGCAGACTTGGTATGCTTATTACATAACCCTATCATGACCAAAACTCACTAAAACTCAATGAGCTGAGGCGAGAAAATGCACTAAGTCCAAAAAGATGTGATGACGTTTAATATCGTGCAAACACACATATGGGCATGAAATCGCTGGCTGGGCACGAAATCGCTGGCTGGGCCCTGGTGCGCCAGAGGCCCAGGGTTTGAATCCCACTTGATATGTGAAATCTTCTTTAGCTTCTATCCCTTTACCCCTCCCCTTCCTCTCGGGAGATAGGGTTACGGCTAGAAACGAAAATAGTGATAGAGTTAGGTTATCTTCTTTTTTCCAGGTAAGAGATACCTTAAGACACTATCAGCGATTTACCCGGAAGAGTCAAAATATTTGAAATTCGCAGGAATAGCTTTAAAAAAAAGTAATTTTACAAAATCGTACAAAAATTAGCCCTCAGAAGACATTTAAAGCATATAAACACCCAAATTTTCAGGGGCTTCGCCCCCTCGACCCCACCGGGCTTTCGCCCTGGACCCCACAGGGCCCTAAGGTGGGCCCCTGGCCCCTACCATTTTCTCTGTCCGTGTGAGATGGCACACTGGACCCCCCACTTTTTATATGAAAATCCTAGCTACAGCCCTGGATCTCTATTCTTCCAATGACCTAGACTATCGTTTGAGAGCAAATTGAAGAAATTTCATATTTTCGAGGGTTGACAAACAGAAGGACGTAACTCAGCACTGAAAGAAATATAATTCTGCTGTTCATAATTAAAAAATTGTTCTTTGTTTACTCAAGTTTATATAACATGTATAATGTTTGCTTACAGTACCATATGAGCTTTATGAGATGTTTACATTTTGAGTAATGAATAGATTTGCTTAGTAGAAAATATTAAACATCACATTTCTCAAAAGCAGTATTTACAGCAGAATTAAAGAAATTCTTTAATATTTCTTTCAGTGCTGAGTTACGTCCTTCTGTTTGTCAACCCTCGTTTGGTGAAAATGTGCCAGTGCCGCTTTAAAGATAATGAACTAAGGCTGCTTTCAGTTGATACGGTACCAAATATGTTATATGTTACCTCAAAAAATGGCAGATACAATCAGGGTCAAGTTTTTTTTACTCACCCTGTATAATAAATAAGCAGATCAAAATCATCCTTTTTTTCTCTTTTAAGATATTTCTGTAGCTAAATTCAAGGTAAGGAAATCTATTGAGTATCTAATCAGTAATCTATGACACAAAATTTGTATGCAATGAATGTTTGAGTGGCTGGTGGCCGGCAAAATCTCTCGTTGCACCTTGTAATGGAGGCTTATCGGCATTATCGTGTTTTACGACCCACTAAATTTCAGACCCCCTAGTTTGGTGAAAATTAGTTGCGCTTTATGTAAAACGGAACCAAGGCATTATCCCCTCTTTGTTATTGTTTTACGCATTGTATTTAATTTGTTCTAGAACGGAAATGTATTTTCAATAGATTTGGAAGAATGAAAAAAAAAGATCGAAGTGAATTAATTATAAAATGGAAAAGAATGAGTGGTCATTTTAAACAACATTAAGGGCAAGTTAAGCGTTGAGCAAATCCTTATTTTTTTTCTACTTTGCCAAATAATAAATAGGTTTTGCTTTATTCAGTTATTGTCCCGGGACAGCATAAATAATTACTGCTCTCTTAATTAATTCAGAACGTGACCTATACTGCCTTAAAATGAGTAACAGAAAATAACTGCGTTACCAAAAATAAGCTGCCTCATTCCGTTATATTCTATTACGGAATAAAGCAACTTATTTGATAACACAGTTATAAAATAATTTGCCTTTATTCTGTTATTGTTATAAGGAATAAAGCAACTTATTTGCTAAAACAGTTATCAAATAAGTTGCTTTTCGCCATTATAATTCTAATATGGAATAAAGCAACTTATTTGAGAACACAGTCATCTAATAAGTTGCCTTTATTCCGTTGGTATAAAGCAACCTATTTGATAACACAGTTATGAAATAATTTGCCTTTATTCCGTTATAATATTATTCTAATACGGAATAAAGCAATTATTTGCTAAAACAGTTATCAAATAAGTTGCTTTATTCCATTATAGCCTAATTCTAATACACCCATAAAGCAAATTAGTGAAAGCCAAAGCAAATCATAGTACTTCCACCCGCCAAAATATTCTCGCTTTTTCAAATAGCAACTTAAAAAAAAATTCCTGCCAAAACACATTCGCTTCTTTCCAGTTTAACTTGTCATCTGCCCCACAAAACTTTATAAACCCCGCTTTGCTGCGCAATATCCCCCAAAGGAAACCCATCTTTCTCGTCCTCCGGACGGGGATATACCTATTATAGTTTGTTCATAAGAGAAGAGCTGATAAGCTATATAATATAATCGTGTTTGGCGGCCCACCCATGTACAAACAATGCTTTTCCCCATAGGGTGGGCCGCGAAACATAGCTTCTCATTCATCGAAGTTATCATAAACTCCCGTCCGGAGGACGACAAAGAGGGGTTTTCTTTGGGG
>JAMKCH010047966.1:0-10335 GCA_023653785.1 Ophioderma brevispina
AAATTAATGATGTTACTATCTTAGTCATCAGTTTAGATATTCATTTATGTATAAGTAATAGTTAATTATGTTTTGAATGTTTTTATTTTTTTTATTTTTTTTATTTTTTTTATTATTTTACTATAAATTGGTCTTGTTAGGGGTATAATTTTACTTATTGTTATTTTTAATGTTGATCCATTGGACCTGGGCCTCAGGGAAGAACAGAGGTCTACCTGTATTGACATGAATGAGTAACCCAGGTAAAAAGAAGAAATAAACAAAAAAAACACACTTTTCGAGGGAATGCAATGACCCCTAAGCAATATTTCAGTTCGCATTTTTCACACAAGGAAATTAAAAGCCTTCTAGATATTTGCATTATATAGTAAAAAAAACTTGACTTTTTTTTTTTTTACTTTTAATCTTTGTAAGTATATTATAATTAGCATATGTGGTATCATGTAAAAGCTTAGGTCATTATTTAATTTGCTGCCAAAGATCTTCGCATCGGTTAGGCTATAGAACGAGTTACAGTCGTTTGAAAATCACTGTAGTCTGTTTGTTCGCTTGTCCAGAAATTCACATTAACATGAAACGCCGTTCTGCGAAGCAATCAGTGTCGAGACGAAAATTATGGACTATTTTATAGACTTCACAATATAAATGTGACGTAGTTAAGCCACAAAATTCAGTCACAATTTACCAATCGATGCCTGCTTAACGTTTCTACGTCCTCATTCACTCATAGAATCATTGAAAAATAAATAACTTGATTACGTGTATCGGTTTCTGAAGGAGTTGAATGAATTACCCTTTAAAAATATGACGGAACAGACATCGGTGACACCTTGAAGTTTTAAAGTATTGTCGATTATTTAATTTGTAGACAACATTTGCAACATACAACTTGAAAAAAGTGTTTCAAATAAAAACTTACATTATCACTGGCTTTTACACCTTTAAGCACCAATTTATTGGACATAAAATGGACATAAATACCAAACCATTACGTAGCGTCTTGGCAAACGCGCCGCACATTGTTGAATCTTGGCAAAAACCTTGGCAAATATTCACTGCCCTAGGGAGTTATCACCACATCATTATCAGCTGAGCGTACGGCGGTCCGGTAAGTACGATATCCTGTTTCTAAAATTTGGAAGGTAAATTGAAACCAGCGTTTGAAAAGACTCAAGACTGAAATAATACCGAAAGGCATTGTGGGAAAAGGAATGCGGCCCGTACCGATTGCATGTTCACTTTTCCGTGTTTGCGAGCACCGAAGTACCCGACAAAAACGTTCAATTTTCTCGCTAGGTTTTATAGGTTCAGACCCAATTACGATACATATTGAAAACAAAACATAGTAACGGACACAAGCGGCTAGGGGCCGACCAGGTAACCCTATACTTACCGTGTAAATCGCAGTTTAGCCAAATTTGAAGTTTTCATTGCAATCTCTAAGTCCCAAAATAATAGATTAAAATTTTGAGTCAGAAGTGGGAATCGAAACCAGGACCTTTTGATCACAAGACGAGCGCCTATACCTGCACGCCACGAAACTCGGGCTGGCAGGAGATAGGTTTTTGTAATACTTAAATAAACACATTAACGGAATAAACGGACCCTCTGATGCAAAAATCTCCATAGAACCCCTTCGTATTCCGGAGATATTTGAGATTTAGTTTTATTTGCATGCATTCGCTATGACGGACTGATAACGTTAATCTCTCGTGTAGTACTAATTTAGATAATATCTTTTGCAGTCTGTGACACAGACTACTTACTTTCCGGACCGCCGTAGGCTGAGGGTGGGAAACTCTGTCAGATAGCGTTGATTTGGATTTTTTGTACATTGCGGTACACTGGAGATTGCGCAAAATACTTGGCCTATCGTAACAATTTACGCACCAAAATATTCCTAACTAAATTGTCTAGTTAGCTGACTAGTTTATAATATAGGTTTATTTTTGGAAAAAGACGAAAAAACGTGAAAAATACGATCCATACAAGCAATTTTCTTACCTTTTCAGCTAGCTCAATTCTCGATTGCTGCTATCAAGTCATGCCACACGCCAGGCTTGCAAAAAATAGTGAGCTAATTGGTCTTTTTTGTCAGGAACCCATTTCTAACATCAGATCGACCACCTGATTCGTTGATTTCGCGATATCCAAGGTACCGCGAAACCGTTTTTTCATTCCTTGTTCAAGCTAATCGCAGAGCCTTTAACACAGCGCTCTGCTGCTAGGGAGTCAAAAGACGTAGTGCATGTCTAAGAATAGCCGGCCAATTAGCGATGCGGAAACGGAATAGGTGGCGCTGTGTGCCAGCAGTACAGATGCTATGAGAGCGTAAATGGTGTGATACCCGTATCATCAAATCATTTGCGTAGTTAGCCGCCGTATTCAAATGGGAATCCGTGGATAGGGGTAAAAGCTCGACCTATACTTATCCGATTGGAATTATCTTTGCACCAAATTAAAGATAATGAAATAGGCTTTCCGTTGATACCACATATGCTACATATATTTTATTCAAAAAATTCAAAATGGCGGACACAATCAGGGTCATTTTTTTTTTGACTCACCCTGTATCATCTTTTGCCGCGCCGGAGCGGGAGGCATGTTATGCGCGGAATAGATTTTGCTAGTTATATACCCTGTTGATAATAAAATAATCTGTTTAACTATTTTTTTTAGAAAAAAAAAATAAAGAGTTTTGTCAACATTGGGCAATGGTAAAATACAATAGGGTTGACCATGCGCATATTATATGATACATGTACGAGGTTTAGAAATCTGGGTGCATGCACATGCAGATGCGATAATGCAGTGAGACCGCCATCCCAGCGTGTTGAGGAATGTGACCGCATAAGTTCAAGTCCACTCGAATCGATGTCAGCCACATTCCTGCAAACATCTGGGGCATGGGCGCTCATAGCTTTCATCAAGGCGTTGCGCATTATAGTCCCTGTCATTTCCGCTCCACACGGATGGGATTCATCCTCGCATGGGAGTCTCTGGTATCGCTTTCCGTGTGTTTTGTTTGTCTTTATTTTTCGGAATAAATCTTCCGTAACCTTTCCTGGGAACTGAATTGGGCATACATAGTAAGGCGCCCGAATTAATCACGCGGTCAAAAATTATGATACTACCGTCTGGCGACATTGTCTTATGTTAAAAGAAGGTCTTGGCACGAGCAATCAATTAGTAAGGCTAATTGACGGCTGCCTTCGTCCTCCCACTCCATCGGAGTTTCTCCCAGTGCTTTCAGGCATTGCACCTGCATGCTTCGAGAGAACACCACATGCATAAACTGTGAAATAAGTCCTCTGTTGGACAACAAGCACCTGCTTCATAACACTGTCAAAGAATCACCCAGCTCGGCAGACAGAGACTGCGCTCTCATCGACCATTCTGTCTACCGCTGCTAAACTTTCCAGCTCCCCATTCACATCTACAGACATGGAACACTGCTTGGCTAATACTCCAAGACCAGACCAACTCACTCCTTACACGTATGACAGAACTCCCACCTGGTAGTAATCGTCCACGCAAGGATGGGTTACCTCGAACCGATTCGTACAGGAGTCGGTCGTTTCACAGCAATATGCACCGATGGGTGCTGCGACCATCTCCAGCCTGCCATGTGGTTTTCTCCATCACAGACTGCGATCACATTCTCAATGATGCCCTATCTTTCGTCCATCGGTGGACATATATACTTTCAAGTTCAAGTTCAAGTTCATTTTTTCGCACCAATCTTCAGTGATTACAAAACAAAGTAAATACAATAAATGATAGTTAAAATTAAAATACACATTGTTAAAGACAGATTGACATATACGCAAGTTGGGCTAATGAGTCAAAATATTTCATATGATTTAGCATACATAACAAAGCTGAATAGATTAGGTTTAAATCATGGGAATCGTATAAGTGATATAATATAATAGTATAGAAAAAAATGGAGGGAAGATGGGTGTGGAGGAGGCCATTAAGATCAAGGACCTTTAGATTGGACCCACCTGGGAGATAAAACTTTTTATTTTATTGTGAGCCAGCAAGGGTGCGACAAACCAAGAACTAGGGACAAAAACAAGACAAGATAAAACAAGACAAGAACAAAACAGGACAGGACAAGGGGGGTAGGTCGGGTAATGAGTGAAGCACATTGATGTAAATAACATAAGGTTAAAAACATAGAAATAACGATGCACCGCTGATGTGAGCTATCTGTATGAAAAAAAACACAGAAATAATGCAACGATTGGGGCCTACAGGGATGATAGTAGGCTAGAAATGGGGACTTGTTCTTCGCTCGTCCCGATAATTGAATTAATGAAATGATAATTAAGTGTTTAATTTACAAAAAATAGGGAAGTTATGATTAACGTCAGGTAGACTATTTTGATAAAATAAATCGTAAACATTAATGAAAATTAAAAAAAAAAATATGTGCAAATTGAGTATTAGAAATAAGTTGATTTTAAGATTTGTATTAAATATATGGCAGATTTTGATGATGTATGTAGGTTTAGGTCAAGCGAATTCCAGATCCAGATCCTAGGACCGGAGTTTTTAATTGAGTATTAGTTAAATTCAAAAGTAGCTGTAATTGGAATATTAAATTTGCTGCATGTCTGTGTTATAATTGGATTGTCTTTGTGTTTTAAAGAAAAACTTTCAAAATTTTGGAAGGTTATTTAACATAGCGGTGCATGAAGATTGCTGTTGGAAGTTTATTTATATGAATTATGTAGTGTTTTTAATTTATGGAATAAAGGGCTTGGTATGAGAAAATAGGGAGAACAGTGCAAATAACGGATTTGGCGGTTTTTGAAAAGGTTAAATTAGTCTATCAAGATGGGTTGGATTAGTTGAGTTCCAGGGACGTAGATGGATTGCGTGTAATGCGATGTTGCCCAAAGCAATATTACTGTAAGAAATATATGGAAGAATCAGAGTGAGTGTTATATAAAGTGAACAAAGCTATCAAGTGGTAGTGTGTGTTTAAGTCTTTTAAGAACTCCAATATCTAGAGACGTGGTGTGTGATCTTGGAAATATGGTTCTTTCAATTCATATGGTTGTCAAATTACAAACTCTAGCAGGTGGTGTTTAGTTGTGGAGTTATTTTAGTATTATCCATTGGATGTTGAAGTTTAGGACGTTTGTGGGAATATTGGAGAGTGGAATGTAATTGTTTTTAAATTGAGTGAGAGTTTATTAGCTTTTTTAAACCAATTTGTGACTCATGAACCATTTCAGTGTGAAAGTGTTAATGGGGTATCTAAGTTGGGATGGGAAAGAAAGATGTTAGTGTTGTCATCTGCAAAAAGGGAACAAAAGAGAGAAGGTCAGAGCATGAGGAATATCATTCACAAAATAAGGAAAAGAAGGGAGGACCAAGTATAGAGCTTTGGGGAAAACCCGCATTGAACAGGTAGACGACCAGAGGGATGAGTATCAAAACAGGTAAATTGTTGACGATTGGAAAGGTAGTATGTTAGAAGTGATAAGGGAGAGTTCCGCGTGTATATCGTAGTGGGAGAGCTTGGTTAGGAGAATAGAATGATCAATGGTGTTCGGTCGAACGCCTTAGATAGATCAAGAAAAATCCAATGGTAGATGATCCAATTGAGGAGCGGAGAGATTGTCATAGATATCAAGAAGAGACAGTCAGTAGAATGCGGTTCCTGAAGCCATATGATTTGGGTGAAGGGATATTATGGGAAGAGAGAGGAAGTGTCAAGCCTATGTAGATCAGGCGTTCGAGGAGTTTAGAGAAACACGGTAGAGCTGGAAATAGGACGGTACTTGGAACAGTATGCGGAATAATCCTCTTGAAGCACTGGAATAACTTTAGCAACTTCAAAGCAGCAGGGGAAAAACACCAGTAGAAGTAGTAGACAGGGAAGATAACAGACAGGGCAAGGTGGAACATGATGAAGGGGAAATTTCTTTTACTACGGCGGGGGACTTATGTCATCAAACCAGAACTCTTACCAGTCCTAAATTGGGATACATCATCTAGGATTTCTATGGGTGATGTTGATTGAAGAATTACTGACTTTCAAAAGGGGTGCCTTTAGGAAATCCAGTGGGAGCTGGATGAAGAATGATTGACTAGCTAATTTAGGGCCAATTTCAGCACGAATTTGTTTGAACCTCTCCGCACTGTCCGGGGATCAGAAACCTTGTTAGCAACCATCAAAAAAGTATGTTGGATTGGACGTTTTTATTTGTTTGCCAAGGTGTGTTGCTTAATAGTTTTCCACGTGTTTTTAATATGTTTTTATAAGAGTTAATTTATTTTGAAGTAGTTTTGCGCGGACCATTTTGATAGATACGTTAAGTTATGCCTAGAAGAAATTATTTTTTTTTATTTCATCGTTTGGGTGGTTTCTGTAAGATAATTTTTGATAATTTGTTTCTAGTATTTATGACTTTTGATGCCAGTGGTGATCCAAGGGTTTTTAGCCCTCTTTACGTTTGTTTTATTTTCTTTTTAACGTTAGGTAAGTGTTATGTAAGGGATATTACACGAGTTACTCCATTCGTGGCTGAGAATTGGCTGAAAGGGGCGTAGCCCCGAAGCCATTCTAAAAAGCCAAAGAATGGGAGTACGAGTTGTTGTGTTATATCCCGCTTAACACACCATTGGGGCGTAACCCACTTGCTTTTTCGCTTCCAATTATTTGCACGAATGAGGAGTGTTTTTGAAGTTCGTTGACTAATTCACAAGATAATCAATTACCGATTAAAGCCGGATAAGTATTAAAGGTTGGTAGGAATGGTGTGTGTACTTAATAGTCTTTAAAACGCAATAATGGACAAAACATTCTGTGATTTGTATATGATGAAGTTAGGTTCAATCTTTGTTCGCATTTTCAAGTCCCCGCTATCAAGCATTCGTAGTGCAGATTTCATTGGTAGAGGTGCGTAGTTGAGGTGTTGTCACAGTTTGCTTACCGAGTGGCTGACATTTATATTGATTAATCGTCCATTGACTTCATTACCCTGTTTTTGTATAATATCGAGTAGTATGCCTTATGATTGAAATTCACCGGGCTAATGTTGTAAACGATGGAATACAAAGTGGATATGAAACCCGTATCTCTGGAATTACAAGCTAAAGCACTTGCACTTGCAACTTGAGGATGCCTGTAATATATTATTGTATTTGATCATGATTTCGTTGTCCAAAATGAAATAACCTGAATGTGCATGGATATGAATCCAAAAATCTGAATCTGAGGGAGCTATGGATTTACCGAAGATTGGGTCTGTACATACTGTACCATAACCCAGATATCCAGTAAATGCCGATGGCAGAAGAATCATAAGTCGGGAATTATGATTCGATAAGGCTCTATAGAGGGACAATTATTAATTTCATCGGTTAAGTGGGGATTTTTCTCCCTGGATATGCCAAGGATTAATAGGAACTGGTTATTTATATGGTAGTTTTGCCCTGGTGCTGGACCGTGTGGTTCCGACGAGACAGAAGAGGGCTGTGAAGATGTTTAAATCTAGAGGAGTAATCAGCCAGCCAAAAAATATGTCGTCTTTACGCTCCGCATAACAGGTTTTCAAAATCGCATTTTACACATTCTTTTTTAAGGAAGTGTTTTCATTTATTTAATCGTGGCCCACTAAAAATGTCCCGCGGGATCGGCCGGGAAATAGTTCCATACATACCCCCTTTAAAATTTTACAGGGGAGACCATTTTTGTTATTTTTGAAAATACAATCACGAAAACTCTCTAACCCTAAAACCAAAATTTAAAACAAAATGGTTAGATGTCAACATGAAAAACCTGTGTAACGCATAGCCTTATTGACTTCTTAACTAAAGGTGCACGAGGGAGATTTTGAGGGCCACCCAAAGACTTGCGTCATAATAGTAATTTCATATAGATCACGATACCTCAAGAGATATCTTACCTTGTATCGTAAGAAATGCCTTAAAAGAGAGAAAAAAAGAGGATTTTGATTTTGATTATATTAAAGCTAAAACATATAGGCTGAATTTTCTATTTGCACCTATACGAAATTAGAAATTTCCAAATTTTTGTTACCAAGAACATTTCTCAGCTCTTAATCCTTTTAGATGGGGATATTTTTGATGGAAAACATTACATCAGGAGGGGCAAAAATCCGGTTAAGTCCTGTCGATTTTTTAAGGAACGCCTAGATGTGAAATCTCTCGTTCACCTTTAATTGGCTCGATAGAAAAAGCATGCTTTGATTTTTCTGTCGTGCAACGACAGAAAAATCAACGGCCATACTAAAATTATCATCTTATTACATAAAGACGGCCGTATCAGCTAATTATCACTTCATGTGTTGATTGAATATATGTTGACAGGCATTTAAAATAATCAAAAAACTAGGTCGAAAAAACAAAGGGGGCGGCTTCCTAGAAATGTCCTCTTTTTAAAATAAAAAAAAATGAAAATTTTAACGTCGCATAATTTCCTATGAACAAAAACTGAAAATTCATGCATAACTTTACACAACTGTTACAGTAGAAAATACTATGATTATGATTAAGCTTAGAGCAAATAAACAGGGAAAGGAAACACAAAATTAAATACATATAAAGAAAAACGCACAAAAGTACAAAGAACCAGCAAGTTCTGTAGTTTTGACAAATTAAAAAAAACAATAACTGACACAAAAAATATTTTATTTTTTTTTTTTTTTAAAAAAAAGTGAAGGAATAAATGAAATAAAAGTAGCCAAAATGCATGAAAATAAAGATTCAAACAAGTCAAATTTCAAAAAATTCAACCAAGAATTTATATAGTGAAAAAATGTATTGAAATAGCCAAGTCATACAAAAATAAAAAAGTACATTCTGGTGAGATTCATAACTACACTAGGAAAAAATAAAACAACACACTAACTAAAAAGGAAGAACCAAAAAAAAACTGTTGTCCTGGGTTTATAACTGTTTTTCATGTGATTTTTATCAACGCACAAATCTATTTCTAAATTGTGCTTCATATTGTAATAGCTGCTTTTGGGTATGTTTTACTGCATTGTTTTGCGCGAATGGAGCGAATGTATCCAATCATACGCCCATTCGTAAAAATCGGCGAAAGCAGTCGCTTTGAGTTAGAATGGCGTGTTATTGTACTTTCGCTCCATTCGTCAAAATAATGGAGCGAAAAAAACAATAGGGGGTGACGTCACAGATGTTGTGTTAACATATAAGATGAGAATTATTATAGAATAGGTTGTAAGAATCGTTCTGGCAATGACACTTTTTACATCATCCAGGTTAGGCCTTAATTTCATTTCCAAGTAAGGCAATATTAACTCTATCTATTTTGCTAGTCGTATAATAATTATAGCTTAGAAAATTAGAATTGGTTGTTTTTTTAGTATTTAGAATCTGAAAAACAGGGAAATGATCAGTGATATCGTTGAATAAAATCCCTGGGAAATTATTTTGTTATAAAGAGTATTAGTAAATATATATCAAGAAAGTGGAAGATTTAGTGGTAAAACGCGTTGGTTTATCGATATTAAGGGATTTAAATGACGCAGAATAAAATGTGTTAATAATGCATTTGTGGTATGGTGCGAGAATGTTGTTTAAAAGATCAAAATGAAGTCAACCACAGATAAAAAGCATTCTGTACGTTCGTTATTGGATTAGGTTAATAGAGTTCCTTAAGTATCCAATGAAGGATACGCAGAAGGTCAGTGGTCGATAATAAACCGAGTTTTTTGTTTTAGTGGGGATTTATAATTTCAAATGAACAAAGATTCTAGTTAGGATTGAGGGCAAAATTAAGGCATGACGAATTTTAAATGGTTCAGCAGAAAATATTAGTCGACCGCGCCTCCTCTCTTCCAATCTCTATCATCCCGAACTAGGTTATAAACCATCAATGGGGCGAGGGCCAGGGTGTTCGTTTATCCGAGGAAAACCTATGTTTCATGAATGCTAAGAGGAAAAATTGTGGGAGAGTGTTTTTAAAGTGATTCTGAAAGGGGTTCTAATGTTTTTATCAAGGCTGCTGGAGTTGAAATGTATTATACTAAAGTTGGAATCTTTATTTTTAATAAGTTCGTTAAATGAGTCACTAAAATGATAAGTTACAGGGCTCATTGCTATTGGAATATTTGTGCATTTCATTGAATTGTTATTATAGTCATCGTTAGTTATATGTTTAGATTCAAAGGATTGATGTTAGTGAAATAAGCTTTTATAGTCAATAAAAGTCGGTCATCTAGAAGCTATTAAAATGTGGATGTGAATTCTGCATGACTACAAGGTGATTGAAGGGGGAAGCGAGGAACACCAAGCAATTATTGCAATACCAGTTTCGTCAGTAGT
>JAMKCH010047967.1:0-11286 GCA_023653785.1 Ophioderma brevispina
GATTTTCTATTTGACCTTGTTTTAAATTTTACACACAGTAAAGTACTTTGACCTTAGTGACCCCAGATGATCTTTGATCTTGTCATAAAAAGAGGCGCAATTTAAGCTATTATTAATAATATTTATGAACATCAAAAGAAAATGTCAAAATGTCAAACGGCTGAAATGTAGCAGCAAATTATGTTGTTAGTAGACGATTTGGGACATGTCATACCGTATTTAAAGAGACACTGGAACACAGGCCAAGAAATCCTAACACATAAAAACGAAATCTTGACGATATATTATGATTTTGTGTATATATTTTCAAGGGATATTTTTGTTTTTATTCAAGACGCGTTTGAGTTCAAGAATGAACTCCACTATGAGGGTTATTATTAATTACACATTTACATATGAATAACGGATGAGATCATATGGGCCAAGAGATCACCCGTTACCGAAACATATCAAAGCGCCCAAATCAGTTTCTGATTTCAGGTTTTTATTGATAGCCATTTAATCTAATTTGATACATTTTGTAAGTTACTATATTCATTGAGGCTTGACCACCGCCGTCTGCTGGCACATTTGAAAAAAAAATAGTGCGCCCTCAAGATTTTTCAAAATTGATATTTTTGCACGGGTGTAAAGAGTTTAAAGCCCAAATCAATGCCTCCGGAGTGGTTTATTCAGTAGGCAGTGGATTATAGTGTTAAACACAAGAAAGCACACGCCAGGGTTGATTCCCACGTCGGTGACCTTTGTGGCTTTATTGTCAATGAGTGTGAGTCTGTGATATGCATGTAATAAACATATCTTATTGATTAAAATTCATTTCATTCCAAAGATATAAACAAAAAAACCGCCATTTATTGCTTAACCATCGATATTAGCACAATATTGAATAGGGATAGTTGCAATATGCATTAATGCTTCTATATACCACCGCAAGCTTGTTTCACACGGTACTCAAGTTGAAAACACAATAGAAACAAGACATAGACCCACTTAGTGTTAACACACCAATGTAAACTCGCGCACGGGCTTGATGTACAATAAACCCAAATGGAACTGTCTGCCTGAAACCCTCGTCAATATCACTACAACTGAAGCATTTAAAGAAGAAACAACCAAGTATCTAAGAAACCAACCCTCCGGCATCTGACTAACGTCTAGCGCACTCACTAACCTCTGCGTTTGACCTCTACTGTCGAGGAGCTGCATAGTACATCTGTCAACGTCAAAGTGATGTTTGGTTCGTTTTGATCGGTTGCTATATTGAAAGAGTCTTGGCCGCCATCGTCTGAGCCCATAGACAATGTTGAGGTATAGCGCCACCAACCTGGCTACCCGGCCTTGTTCAAATCAACATGTATTAAGTCATTTATATGCTATCGTTCTCAAAAAGGAGTAACATTGAAATCCTATTCATAATTATTTGTCAAATCAGCGATTGTTATTGTTTATATTTCGAGCAGTATGCCACAAATGTATATATCTGAACACATCTCAAATATGTTAATATCTCATCCTCGTTCGCAACATTGGAAAATCGCAGGTGTCTCTCTGGAAGTAATCTCTTATAGCTCGCGCCCGGAAGGGCGCGAGCAATAAATCGGAACAAGCATCTTTGAAGTTATAACAGGGTCATAAATTAGGCTAAAATCACTGGCAATCTATGACATCATATGAGGCTCCTTATGTTTTTGTGCATGAATGTTATGCGTTAAAATAAATCTATATTCTTCCAGGTCATAGCTATATTTGAGAGCAAATTGAAGAAGAAATTTCACACTTTTTGTTGAAAATGTACCATTGCACTTAAAAACTGATGCCAAAAGGCATATTTCAAACATGTAACCCTCGTCTTACCCCACCCCCCCCATTGAACTTCGCGCCGGTGCGCTAAAATTGCCAAAAACGTCCGTAAAAAGCTTCTAAGGTAATCTTCATCCTTTCCGGTCATTTTAGCGGTAAAAAAATGTGAAGGTAGCACCCTTCACTGGGGTTAAGGTATGCCATCAAAGTCTAAGGGTAGGGGGTGGTTGGCACCCACAAAAGATATTTTGGTGCTTTTTGAAAATATTATGCACAGTATGGCTCTAATCTTTTGTCAAAACTAGCCAATTCCAATCATTAGAGCTGCAAACCGCATGATGAAAATCCGTTTAATTCCTACGTTTTTTTTTGTTTTAGCGCCAAAAATTTGATTTCGCATATTTCTGGGAATGGAAAAATGCCCAATTTTGCCGACTCGCGGACTTGATGAAGTCATTGTGATGTGTGAGCATATATGTATGTTGGGACATATTTTGGTTATCAATAGAAAGAAAAGAGGAGGCCAACAGCTATCCGTGGTTATCAAAATCATAAGCGTCGGGTTTGCTTTACAACGAATTATCTCGGGGGGATGGTAGGTAAGAACGAGGGTTAATATTAGAATACAGATTTCTTTATCAAAATATTGTGATTCCAAAAAAATTACCTTTTTATGATAAAAAAATCAACATACAATAAGTTGATTACCAAAAAAAAATCAAATATAGAAACCATTTAGCCAGAATTACAAATTTAGAAAACAACAATATTTAAACATATTTAAATAATTATTTAGACAGTTAGATGCTATTCAAATGTTAAAAAAAAATCAGAACGTGGTTATTATTAAGGTAGCGATTCACTCCGAGTAAATATATTCAAGGGTGCTGAAAATGAAATCTTCAGCCAGACATATAATCGATTTTGAAATCGTAATTCGTAGAGACGTTGTTATTAAAACAATCGTGATAATGTTATACCCTTGAGTATACATTTCAAGGACCGAATACATGAATCATTGAGTCACTTGAGTGATAATTAGGGAGAATACGACTGTTTTTATTAGATTAGTCGTTGATGAATAAGGTGCTGGGTAATTGAAACAACATTATGCATAGGGAAGACAAATCCTAGCAGCCAAGTGATTTCGAGCAGCCAAATGATGTAAGAAGTGATCCGGCGTTATACATGTTATAGTAAGGAGAGCAATGTAATTAATGTTTGGTTTTTTTTTTCATATACAATTTTGACACCAAGTTTGCAATAAGAATTTAATGGAGAATCGAAATACAATGGGGGTATTTTTTAAAATGTGTCTTGGGTGTTTTATTAAGGGGGGAAATTTGTACAGGGGGGTAAACAATAAAATGTTTAAATTGTTTTTGAAATTTATACCAATGTTCGGTTGCGATTACAGTTCTCAATTTCTCCATGGCAACCACTGTTGTTGTTAAAAAGGTAAAAATTAAAATTTGCCATATTTACGACCTATTTGGTTTAGTACAATAGGCTCAAGAAAGATCAAGTTCATTATATATAAATGGTTCCGATTGTTGTGATTGAAATGGTTTTTTGAAATTGGTTTTAAATCGTTCATTGGTTATCACACTAAATAGAAAAATGAAAATAGATCCGTGTTTCACCTTTCGAAGTGAGACTTTTACAGATTTATGACTGTGGTGTCCCCATAGACCTGTGGACCACGGCCATATTTGCCTCTTAATTATCATTATAAAACGTCATTGACAACGGACCTGTATATTGGGGCTCTGTACAGTATTAAGACGAACAATTTTACACCATTTTAAACAAACCGATGGAATATGAAATTGCACCTCGTGTGAGCTTGAACCCATTTTGCATTGTAACTCCTGTACAACAACCCTCAGGTAGCAAAAACTAACCTTTCTGTAATCCGAAAGGTTTTCTGATCATGATGGGATATTTAAAACACATTTCCTCCTTTTATATTTTGACCCCTTTATAAAAAAATTAAAAAAATTAAAAAAATTAAAAAAATTCCTTTATAAAAATATTAAAAACCCATGAGTTTTGGAATCTCATAAATTTTGATTAGAAAAGAAAAAACCTTGTTGCAAAAATTCAGATATGACATTTTCAAAAAAATTCAGTTCCACGGTGTAGACTATACTTGGAACGGGGCATCCAACCCATAACTTTTTCCATTATTTTTTACGTCAGTACCGCGCTAAGGGTTCTGATAGTGGGGGGACTGCCAGTGCAAAGATCTTATGTAAGGTGCAAATCGGATAAAAATGTGAATTTTAGTACAAAAGTAATTTATGCATAGACATTTAAAAAAAAAAGGATGATGGAAGGCACTTGCCAGCACCCCGTTTCATGGCCCCGCTGGGATTTCAAGTTACACAGGAGTTAAAATTGTAAAATGTTCGAGGTGAAAAACACAAAAAATGAATCATTGAACCGCACAAACATGGTGTGCTTTTCAACACCTTTAAAATGGTATAACCTTCAAACCATGCTGGGGACCATGGGGGGGGGGGGGGGCAAGTGATTCCATCAATGTTATGGATTATCAATGCCTAAGTACTTGGGTGAAAAAATGTTCACTTGAACCAATACTGGCATAGCATATAATAATAATGAATATTTAATAATAATAATAATATTTTTTTAAAGATTTTGATGATAAAACTGAATTTCTGTAATAGGTTCTCCACAACAACTATCTAAATTGTCTATTCCTCATGTGAAGATTGGCGATTCCCAATTACTACTGTCAACAAGGTCTCGCAATTCTGGTTCAATTTTTGATTATTCAATGTCCGTCATCCTAAGGTTCCAACATTGTTCGACTCCACAACTTATCAACATTGAAACATTGGTAAAATTAGGAAATATTAAATTCCCAATCAGCTGAGCAAACCATTCACTCAGTTGTCACTTCTCGTTTGATATGGGTAATTCACATTCTTTCTTAGTGGTCTCCACAAGTTCAAATTAAATCGTCTCCAGTGGGTTCAAAATTCTGCTACCAGGTTAATCATGCTAGAAAAACATAATCATATTTCTCCAATTCTTTGGGCTTTTGCACTGGCTTCCAATAATATAGAATTATATACAAGCTTATGCTTTTGTTTTTTAAATTATCAATGGCATGGCTCTCCCTATATTGATGATTTATTACAAAGTAAAACCTCCTAGTGTTTTTACGTTCGCTGTAAAAGAATTTGGTTGACACCTCGGTCATATTCATCGTCTTGGGGACGATAGGCTTTTTCTTGTGCACACCTCATATTGGAACAATCTTCCTTTCATATTAAAAAAGTCTAATACCCTGAACAATTAAGGGAAAAATCTAAAAGCACATCTTTTTAATGAGGCTTTTAAGCATATAGTTGAAGGTATATTATGAATTGTATTATTCGCATATAATTGTGTAAGTATTAGATATTGCGTTTAATCAGTATTTGCTTTGATTATTTGCAATTTAATAGGCAGTGTTAGGAAACATGATTTTTAAAGTAATATTGTACATGTTTTTTAAAGGTAATAGTATGTACATAATTTGGTTTAGAGCCTTTGCCACATGGTATTCCATTTATTATTTGCTTAGTCGTTATGTATGTACAGACTGTCCCAATTATAAAAAAACTCTACAACAAACTAAAAAATATAAAAATATAAAGTGCATTTTAGATGAGTTTAACTTATGTGAGCAAGATCCTAAGCTTTTTCTCGCTTTTATTCCACCAATTTGATGTTAATCAACGCGAGATATTGTCAGTTGAACACAACGGATAAAATACCACTGGGCCATTCACGGAAGCTTCGAGAGAAACTAAAGTTATAATGCATGTACATCATTGTGGGATTAAATCCTTTTCAAACAAAAGAATATTGTTACAGATCAGAGGGAATGTATATCATGCATTGAACTAATCAATACACTATTTCGTGAATGAATGAACGCAACAGGAAATTATTATGTTGTGGGTGAGTGAAATGAGGATAACTCTGCAGGGGGACAATATCATGAAATTCGTGGAAATTGGGGAATTTGACTGCTGAAAACTAATGTAACAGTCTACAAGTCTGTTAGGGACAAATGTTGTGTAGACAACACTCTAATGTGGAGTCACAACTACCCTTCCCTATTCCCCACTGACTTCCAAGAATGCCAGGGAGGAATTGATGAAGAAAGCAGTGTTCAACAAAGAGCAATCAAGGAAAGGATGGTTCATGTTCGAAGGTCACATGGTTTTTACTTTCAACCGGGTTGTGGTTTATGGTTCTAACTTCTGCTGAAACCTGGAGTAAGCTGAGACAACAAGGACTGTTTGGAATTGAAATTCCAATGCTACATGTATATAATAGCGACATTTAAAGTTAAAATTTTATATCACAAGAAGCAGCACTCTATACCTATTTTATTTTAATTTTCAATAAAAAATGTTCTGTGAAGGTGATTTCAATGGCAACTTGTTGATATCAGGGGATAGCAGAAACTGGGTCCCAACCCCAGAGGTTTTTCAACTGCAGCAGATAATTAGCCATAAACTCATGAACCAGGACCCCCAAAATTACACCAACTAAAAATCTCCTGAAAGCAGGAACACTCCTAAAAAGAATCTGTTAAAACTCTAGTTGAGATGAACTTAATTTGGGCCAAAAAAATTAATCTTTGATTGTAGTAGTTTTTTGGGGGACAGTCTGTCTTTATATGTTTACGGCGCCTTGAGAACCTTGTAGGTGGAATGTGAGCTTAATAAATAGTCATTATATTATTGTATTGTTTTAGGCATGAACTCGTGTCGTAATTTATACAAATTTGATGTCAAGATGAAGGATTAAGATGATAAAGGACCATCTTTCATGTACATTTACCCATGCGATAGCTTTTGTCATCTGGACATAATATGCAATTGTTTCACAGAGTGATCTTCGCTTACCTTCAAACAATTGCGTATATCTTCAGATTGACAAAAGCTATCGTGATGGGGTTAATTGTAATGGAAAGATACTCTCTAATGCAAAAGAGTGAATTTCACTCTTTTTTTAGAGTGACTACAGGGCCATCCAAAAGAGTGAAAATTTCAAACCTTTGAAGGGAGTATGTTTTGTTCAAATTTTTCTTGATAATTAAACAAATAATAAAAATATAATTTAGGTAAACTAACAAGAGAAAAGTTTGATCAAAAAATGTTTTTTGAAGGTATGAAATTTCACTTTTTTCAGAGTGGGGCCAGTAGTCACTCTAAAAGAGTGAATTCCCTCTTTTGCATTTAGAGAGTTTTAGAGAGGTATGTCCTTTTTCTTGAATTTGACAAATCAAAAATTGTTAAATTACGACACGATTTCATGCCTAAAACAAGTAATTTCAGAAGTTTACACTTTTATTGAGACGCCCTGTATACACATTCCACACCACACATCCTCTATAAATTCACAAACCTACGTATATGCACCACTCACGACGCATATATTCAGGCACACCTTCCTGCTTCCACATACCACAACATGCACCAATATCATGCACGCCACCCGCACATTCATACCACACACCCCCATATGGGACCTCCACATTATACACGCCCACGCATGCCACACCCATCAAACACATGTCTCCACTTAACACTCTACAGGCACTCATCCTACACACCCAGCACACATCCTCATATTTCCACAGACCACCCACACGCACACAATTATACCATCCCAGCATGCAGCCCGTTAGCCTTGTTTAAGGCCGGGGGGCTCTACCAACTCTTTCACCTGGCCTATATTCCATGCTTCACTCGCAAGTTCAATAAATTACACTCAGGCAGAGTGGCCTTATTCAGTCTATCAGGCCTTTTCTGGCATTGCACGAATTTGATAGAGCTTTATTACAGGGAAAAGTTAAAACCACAAAGCATTTACCAAGGCGGTCGCAACTACTGCCAACCAGACCACAACAGGTATTTGGTTTTATACATAGACGATTGTAGGCTCCTGGATCCAGTGGACAACAGACCACAGGGGGGAGTGTACCACTCTGTTATTTTTCTACAGACAGGGTTAGCCCATTCAATGCTAAAGTGGTACTGGTTTTCAAAAGCTACAAACACAATGTTCTCAAATAGTGAGCAGATTTAAAATAGAAAGTTTGTTGGTTTTAGTAGGAATGCCTTGATCAAGCTAGCATACCCTCACATACATGCATTCACCCCAACACCCACTCTCATCTACACCCACGCAGGTACACCTCACACACCCACACCATACACTTACACCATGCACATTCCCCACACAGAGCCACACCTCTCTACATGTAATACACACTCACATACACCCTCACATGCACACCCTCATGTTTCCACACGCTGCTCTCACGTAAACAAATGTTAATGTTTCCCCCTCATGTTAAAGCAATATAAGCACATTTTGAAGAGCGCCTCCCAATTTTCAAAAAATGGAGATTTTTACCACAGTTGCATTGTAACTGGCTAGTAAACTATTAACTATACCTGTGAATAGTTAAGCTCGAACATGTCTTATGTGTCACAAACGAAGGAATTTTCGACTAGAATAATTATTATCGGGGATTAATGAGGTGATTTTCTTTCGAGGTGGCACGATTTCATCATGGGACGGACATTACCACGTAGCCATTCCAGCTCTGCAGTTTAAGTCCAATCTTGGGATATCCCAATTTTCATTACAAAATTCGCTTGTTTTGTGATAAATAAGCATTTTTTAGCATTCGCGTTCGCAAAGGTAAGTTTCCAGGACAATTACCAACGTGCGTTCTAAACGGTTGCAAAAATATCAAATTTTGAAAATTGGGGGGCGCTCTTCAAAAAAGTGCTAATTTGCCTTTAAAGCAATGGAAAACACTACCTTACAACTCATAGGCGTAGAGTTACAGGATACAATGTTGGCCTGTTAATTAAATATTATTGCGCCAGACCTGGGGATTAAATATTCCTTACTAAATTACAACAATATTATTTTAATCAGGAAAAGCTCGGTACCCCACATGAAGAGGGCACATTATATAGAAAAAAATGAAATAAACAATTGTATCTCCGATTTACTTCTTAGAACCAGTGACAATGGATATACATACATAACCTCAACATGCTCAACGAACAATGTGGGAGGCTAATGGATATTCAAATAATGCGGCCAGGAACACACTTCACATTTTACATCTGGTCCATTGTAATTTTGCACTGTGTGTTCAATTAACTTTGACCATATGATTAATATTTTTTTCGAAAAAGGAAATGGTTTAAAGGAACAACATTCATTGAGAGAAAGCCCATTTGCAAGGGCTGACCTAATTTGTGCATAGCATAAATCCGCAAGTTATTGTCTTTAAAACCCTTTTTCTATTCAATTTACAAGAAAGGCAATGGTATTCAGAGACCTAAATTTTTAAACTTCAATGAGCGAGGTGAGTACGTTGACCTTATGCTATGAAACAGATACTAGACGCTCCATACGGGGAAGTGATATAACAAAGTGAAATAGCTTAGATAGTTTTACCAAAACAGTTTGGGCCAGTAACAATGGAACCTGCAGTATTCTGATGAGAAAAAGATCCGAAGTGGTTTAGGTTGACTATTGAATAACAAATGCCGCTATTGTTCGCTTGAGTTTAGTGTCATATTGGTCACTGACAGTCTGGAAGTAAATTGAGGTGACATTTTATTCATTTTTCTAAATAATGTGCAAACTCTTTCATTTGGGGGATACATCTTTTCATAGTTTACATAATATTTTTTAAATTTTTAGTGAAAGGAAGTAAGTAATTCCCAGTGTTTTAGCACGGAAAGATGGTTAAATCGCAAAAGTTAATCACTGCTATCATCAGTGTATGTAGGGTTACATAGACATTGATTGTAGTTAAGCCCAGATTATTGCAGCATTATGAAATCTGGCCAGTTGTAGTTGTGCCCGGAGTTGCAGAGTCATCACCTTGGCATTCTTGTCGTGCGTGCCGTGTAAAGAACTGCTCGTGTCCCCCATGAGATATTGTCCTAGCTACAATAAAATAAATAAAACATGTAAGGAATAAAAACCGTGACCTTGTAGACGAGGCCATTGGGTACAGTGCTGAAAATGAAAACAACGATGCATACAGCACTCAATGGAGGACACAATAGATTGATGGGTGGTAGGACACTTCAGTCACAAGGGCACTGCGTTATATGACAACGGGGTCATAAACTACAGTGTCTGTGTGACCAAGTGTCCTACCACCCATATAGGCAGTCAGTTGTATCTCATTGAGTCTGAAACGCATCACTTGTACCAAAATGGCTCGTTCTACATAGGTTCACGGTTGATTCCGACATGTGACAGGCGTAGCTAGGACACTCTCTCATAGGGGACACTCCATTTCTTTACACCGGCATTTAATGTTAGTCGTGTACAGGCGATTAGCAGGGCATTGGGCACCGTGGTATTGTTGAGCGATATAGCAGTGTTAAATACAGGATTACCGATTATGGTAGTTGTTCCATGAATAGCGTCTCATCGGTACTGGGGTTGCACTGACGGGTAGGGCTGGGTCATGTTTTTACACGGTTCCTTGTTTTAATTGTGATGTAAAGCATTAATGTTAAGCGATTGATGTAATGTGCTACAACAACATGTTCCCCAATCGGTTAGTATAAGACGCAGGAAGCTATGGCATTTTTTACGATGTAAAGAAACTTGTATAGTCGTTTTGGGTCCGAATAGGCTATGAGCGAGGTCCTAGGTCATATGAGAGTGTATGAAGGTTATAAACAAACGGGGAAAGGATTGTAAACGTAAAGGTTGCAACAAGAGATTTCAAATAAAGATGTGTGCGGGATAAGCTGAAAGCTGTTTCTTTGGTACAAAAATTGTGAAATTTCTTAATTCGTATAGGAGAGATACGAAAATTGCAGCATCTGTTTTCTAGTGAAATATAAGAATAAAAAATCACCTTGTTATTTTCATTGTTTAAGTTTTTTCTGTAAACCAAATAATAGGTGGGGAATCTATTGAGCATCTAATCTAAAAAGGTCCCAAAAAATAAGTCCCCCTCTGGAGATGACCAGACTTTGTCATGAAAAAAACTCACTTGATGGGTATATTCATCGCAATCTCGTAATTATTGTTATAGAGCGAAACCTTTTTTCATGGATTACAGTTCATCATTTTTGAAATGTGTAATGCTTTTCTAAACAAATCAAGCATTTGTGTAAAATGATGTTTTCAAAACAGACCAAAAAAAAGTTGCACTTTTCAACTTTCTAAAGTGCCAACATAGTTTACAAAAAGTTCATTACTTTAAGTCTGCTTCAGTTTAGTTGGAGCGCATGTTCCACAACTGTTTCATTGTAACAACATAAGCATTCATTTCCCTTCTTTGTCGATGACATCATTCAACTCACCATTTTTTTGGGGTATCCTTTGACATGTAGGCCACAGCATTTCATTGCGTTATTCCTGTCTGGAGAACCACATTGCGTTCTCGGTTGCCCT
>JAMKCH010047968.1:0-11183 GCA_023653785.1 Ophioderma brevispina
GGGGACGATTACGATAGCAGGCAAACTCAAAACAAGGTTTGGGTTTTCCTTTTGTACTTGTTTGACAATAAAGCCTTCGAAAAAACGTTCTCGGTCGGTGGTCTAGCAACCGATTCCATGAAATCTGAGAGAAATTTGTTATCCTAACACAATCTCCTCCTTCTTTTAAAGTTTGAATACCCCTGGAAAATCGCTGATCCCGATGTTAGTACGTGGAAAATTCCAATTGTTCAACAAATTGGTTCCGATACGTATTTTCTTTCTGACATAGGTTTAGATACCATATAAATAAAGTAACAAATCCCAAAAAATATCCATACTACATTAAGATTGCAAATGTTACATTTTTTGTTGGATTTTTTCTGTCCCGCGATAATGTTGATCATTGCCGTAACAAGCCTTCGATGCGCCATTGACGAATTAAAGAAATAGAAGTTAGAAAAATTGAAACTCTCTCTCATGCGGCGGCCACCAGATACAAGAACCACTTCATTCTCCTCTCCAGAATTGTAATGATAATCCACCAAAAACAGCTATTTTCGTAAATTGACACGGCGTACCTTTATTCAGGTCATTTCCGTACACTATAGAATCAACTAATAAATGAATTTTGTACTTTTGTGATAAGTAGTGCAAAAAGCTGTAACATGTCACTAGGCAGCGTCATTTTCACTCTCGCGGTGATATGCAACGTTATACTGACATGTTTGTTTAGGCAGTCCATTTCCGTAACGCTCATTTCGTAACACAAGTGTTCGAGAGTACTGTCTTTAATTGCCTTTTGGCCAAGATTGTCAATTAAATATAAATTATCCAAAAGTGACACCGTGTAATTGTTTTTGCTGTTGCTTTTTTCCAATTTTTAGCTCAGCATACGTAGTCTGCAGAGCTATTGTTATGGCAATGTGTTGACTCTATCTATCTATCTATCTATCACTCTGTCTGTTAGACAGCTTGCCATAATGCGTTCTTGTTGCCACACGCTTGGGGCCGATTGCAGCGAAATCGGTCAGAATAATCATTTACCCAAGGCCCATGTGGGTGTTCACAGATTTGGGTCAAAGGTCACGTGGGCCGATTAAAGGGGCATTCTGTTGAAAATCTATAAATTCCTTCTTGTTCACAAATCATTTGCTATAATCATAGAGTTGGTCGAAGAAGCCGCTGACCAAGTTCCATATATGGGGTGTTCACCGATTTGGTCAAAGGTCCTGTGGGCCAATTAAGGGGCAATCTTTGAAAATCTATAAATTCCTTCTGTGGCCACAAATAAATTGCTATAATCACTAGACTTGGTAGCGACAATCGGTCCAGAATATCACTGAACCCAAGGCCCATGTGGGTGTTCACAGATTTGGGTCAAATGTCACGTGGGCCGATAAAGGGGCATTCGTTGAAAATCTATAAATTCTTCTGTGCCACAATCATTTGCTATAATCTGCTAGAGTTGGTCAGAAACCGCTGACCCAAGTCCATACTGGGGTGTTCACAATTTGGGGGGGGGGGGGGGGTCAAAGGTCATGTGGAGCCAATAAAGGGGCAATCTTTGAAAATCTACAATTCTTCTTGTGCCACAAATACATTGGCTATAATCACTGACTTGGTTAGAAGAACCACTGACCCAAAGGCCATATGGGGTGTTCATAAATTTGGGTCAAAGGTCAGTGGTCAATTAAAGGGGCAACTTGAAAATCTATAAATTCCTTCTTGGTGCCACAAATCAATTGCTATAATCACTAACTTGGTTCGAAGAACCACGACCCAAGGTCATAGGGGTGTTCACAGATTTGGGTCACAAAGGTCACGTGGGCCGATTAAAGTCATTCTTTGAAAATCGATAAATTCCTTCTTGTGCCACAAATCAATTGCTATAATCACTAGACTTGTTAGAAGACTGCTGACCCAATATCCAATGGGATGTTCACAGCTTTTGGATCAAAGATCATAGAAAAGACTGATTCAAAGGGGCATTCTTTGAAAATCTATAAATTCCTTCTTGTGCACAATCAAATGCTGTAATCACTAGACTTAGTACGGAGAACTGCTGAACGCTTGGGCCGATTGCAGCGAAAATCAGTAAGAGTAACATTGCCCAAAGGCCCATGTGGGGGTGTTCACATATTTGGGTCCAAAGGTCACGTGGGCCGATAAAGTGGCATTCTTTTAAAATCTATAAATTCCTTCTTGTGCCACAAATCAACTGCTAAAAACTAGATTGGTCCAAATACCGCTGACCCAAGGTCCATATGGGGTGTTTCCCAATTTGGGGGGGGATCAAAGATCATGTAGAACTGCTTTAAGGTGAATTCTTTGAAAATTATAATTCAGTCTTGTGGGCAACAAATCAATTGCTATAATCACTAGACTTATAAGGAGAACTGCTGGTCACACTTGGCCCTAAATGCGTCATGTGGCCAAACGCTTGGCTGATGCAGCGAAAATCGGTCAAATAATCACTGATCGAAGGCCCATGTGAGGTGTTCACAGATTTGGTCAGAGGTCACGTGAGCTGATAAGGGGCATTCTTTGAACATGCTATAAATTCCTTCTTGTGCCACAAATCAATTGCTATAATCACTCGACTTAGTCCATAAGAACCCGCTGACCAAAGGCCCAATATAGGTTGTTCATAGATTTGGGTCAAAGGTCGCATGGTCCGATTAAAAGGGCAATTCTTAAAAAATCTATAAATTCCCTCTTGTGCCTCAAATCATTTCCTATAAGACCGAACATGCTCAGAAGAAAACATTGATCCAACGGCCATATGGGGTGCTCATAGATTTAAGTTAAAGGTCTGTAGACTTTTAAGGGGCATTCTTTGGAAATTATAAATTCCTTGTGCCACAATTCAATTGTTATAATCAATGAATTTGGTTGGAATTAACTTAAAACTGGAGTGCTAACTCATAATGTCCTTACTTATGCTCATGTGGGGACTTCTCAATATTAATATCTCCAAAAAAAAATGTTTGTGCCCCCAGAGTGGTGTGTCCCATACTAATAACCTGCTGAGCTACAGCACCATTGGTGCTCTTGTTTGGAGCTTCAGGACTAGTGATGGCCGATCCAGCCCCCTATCGGTAGTGCCCGATCTCCGATCATAAATTTTGTGAATCGGACCGATCAGAATCCCGATCAGAATATATTGTAATTAGAACTCGCGCCAAAATCGCAGAATCCACACTACTATCAACCATTTACCCTCTCGATCGAGTTGAAACAATATGCATGTGACCGTCTATTGATATGTTAACGTCAAAACGTGCTCGGATCTTCACTTACACCCGCAGCCAGTGGTCATTTGTTAACGTAAATAACACAGGTTTTCGTTAGTTAGCGTGCGAGTATGCAAATCAATTATTTAACCCCCACTGTGCAGCTATTATGTTATCAAGCATGGCCCGTGGCCTCGTGTGCTGAGAGGTCCTCCTCAGCGCCGTTGTGTCTACTCACTGGTTTTACAGCTAGTCGTGGATTTTTGTGATAAAGGTTTATGTTTGAACTGTTACATTGTGGATTCAAGCTCTGTTTTTACTTTAAATCATGTTGAAGAGTTAACGATTATCAAAATGAGCAAAACATGAATTTTAATGAAGAAATAATGAGCTAGCATTTTACACACTGATGAATTACGTATGAGGAAACACACGTGGAGTCTTCTTGTCAGCCATTACAATGGCGCATGACGATGGCAGGCTCATTTCAATCTGTAGATGTTGATGGAATTTTCCACGTGTATTTTGGAGGAGATCTTCACCCGCAGGAAAAACCTCCCGTTTCGAGTATTGAGTAAACTACGCCCAAAAAGTAATAGAAATATTCTACAGTACAACAACATGAATTTTTGCGGTAAATGATGGCAGAGCATTTATAATGACATAATGTATAGTCACATAAAAAATAGAAATGGAAGCTTTAAAAATCTGTTGTATTTTAGTAAACTTTGGCTTTTTATTGTCAGTTTTTGGGAGAGCGGTTGAGGTAGATTGTGGTCTGATGACTTGTCTCCCGATCCGATTTCAAAAGCCGATTCGACCATAAACGGGCAGATTCCGATCTGCCGATCAAGATAGGCCATCAATATCCCTAATAATGACAGTGTAAAAAAAGTCATTAAAAAGTTTTAGTAACAAGGTTGGTCACCCTGTTCCGATAACATGGTACACTCTCCTCAAAATGTGTAGAAACTGATCCCAAGTTAAGATTTATTTTGAAGTAGGTTACACCTTGAGTCATTTCAAAGAAAACAGAAAAAGCACCCCAACTGGGTTGCAAAATGTGTTTAGAAAAATCAATTCCCAAATTGTAAGATTTAATTTGATATAGGTTACATCTTCATATCATTTCAAATATAGGAAAAAGCACCAATTGGGTGAAGAAATGATAAAAATGAATCCCCAAGTTAAGCTTTAATTTGAATAAGGCACATTTTTATAACATTTCTGTATTTTTTTTAGGGAACCAAAAAAATGAGTAAAAATCAACATTTTCACGATTTCTAAAAAAATACTATTTGGAAAAAAGATTATTTGGATTTCCTTGAGTCTTTCGTCTCAAATATGTATACTTATCTATGTCGGAACCCCATAATTAAGAAGATACGACAGAAAAACAGTTCCTTTGAATACCTGCTTTAAAACACCCCCCCTAATAGACCTATCGTTTTAAAGGGCCCCGGCCCGGGCTTATAGCATTAATTTTTTTTTCGTATTTTATCGACATGATCGATGATGGATTTATTTACACTTGTAAAAAGGAGATGGGGTTTACCCTGGATATTTTAGGGTGTGTAATTACACGGATTCGGTACATTATCGGCACGGGGAATTTGGTGCGGAAAATGGTTTTCTAAACTGGGCTTCTCTCGTACCCTTATGATGCCCCGCGCAATGGTAGAATTATTAACCCTAACGGTCACGGGGTAGTCGCCCATAAAACTGCCGAAGTGTCAATTGGAGTCAACGCATAAGTGTCGCCTGACATCTCAGGTGCAATTACCTGCAATCATTGCAATTCTATTGGGGCCCTTTGAGCCGTTTTCCACGCAGCGGAAAAGGAAAAAGAAGGGGATTGGGCAGAAAGAAAAGGGATTGAGGTGAGGGGGACACAGCGGAAAATGCTTTTTAGTCTCACATGCAATAGGCGATCCAATTCTATTTAACAGCTAGAAATATATGGGTACATGGATCTAAATCCATAGGTTCTAGGATACGGCCGACAATATCTTGTTTTGGACCCCATGATGTCACAGACACAGTTGACCAACATACCATTCACTTTATGAGCATTCACAAGCTTTATTCTGTTGGTTAGGATGTGGTCAACGACGTCACGGGTGGTTAAACAAGCACATTTCCCATCTGTCCTCAATGGATGACGTGTATGTTCCATGTTGTCCACATCATCATGACAATAGCCACAATTACTTTCTGTAACTAACATGTAATATTCATTTGGTTGAACTGATTTGAACAATCTGCTGCATAGGTTCCGTGAAGGTCGCAGAGTGGGTTTGAGTCCCATCCATAGCAAATTTCAAATTAAACAAAAACTTTTTTATTTTGTTTTGGGGTTAAATTGCAATGAAAACGTCAGAGTGGTGATTGATGAAGTAGTAAATAGTGGAATATCTGCTTATGAGGTAATTTAAACTACTTATCAATTTATGGTCCATGGAGCAAATTCGATCTACTCTAGAAGAAGTTTAGATTTTGTATCTTCTGTCCCATAAACAGAAATTACAACACAGTGGCCTATGTGTAGTGTGAAAAACTACTTTCTTGTAACATCAAATGCAATATATCAGAATCAGTTGAAATTTTGGAAAAAACCTTTCACAAAAAAAATTGTTAGGATCATGAATGCACCTTTTTAACTTGGTTCTGTTTGATTAAAAATGTAACTTCCACCATATCCCAATGTGTCCCAATGGATGAACACTTGGTACTTGGTATGTGGGTAGTGGTGCATTCAGGTAAGATCCGTGCACGTCTCATCACTGTGCACCGGTGGGAACATTTTTCTCGCAGGGTGCATTCTGTCCAAATCGTCTGTCAACGTTCAATTTTTCGCCAAGTTTTTCGCTGTGGGAAAAACGTCCCACTGGCAATGCAAAGCAAAAATTGCTTGGTATTGCCGGTTGGACCTCAGGAGACACTTTTGTCGTGCTGTCTATTAACCCTAACGCGGCCCAGATGCAATGAAAGCCAACGAAAACGTGGTACCGGCGAAAATGTTTTCTCGTTGCATCCGGCCGTCACAACTATTTTTTGTCGCGCAAATGCACTCTCATTGGGCCCTCATGGCATCTGGGCCGTCTTACCGAAAATGACGCGATTTTCCTCGTTCATCTGGGCCTTCTTTACGGAAAATGACGCGATGTTCCTCGTTTGCATCTGTGCCGTCTTCCCGGAAAATGACGCTATGCTTTCCTCGTTGCACCTGGACGTCAATACGGAAAATGATGCGTTGTTTTTCACTGCATTTCGGATGTTTTGCCCGCAGAAGGCGCAATGCTTTTCATCAGGCTGGTGACACTGTGTACAATGCCCATAGACAATTTCGATTTTTATAGGTGATATCGCCACCATTTTCGATAAGCTACTTTTAAATTAGGCATAAACGCATCATGAACGTAAACCGAAGCATGACGTAGCGTAAATAGCTCCGACGCACGACTATGATGTAGCGTAATTTAGCGCCACTCACGACTGACGAACTATATGCTACAAATTTTCAGAGTCAAATCAGTTTGAAGTAACGCATCCATTATTGATTTATTGATTTATTTATTTATTTATTATCCTGTTTTTATTGCATTCGCACGCCGATGTTCCTCGTTTCATCTGATACGTCTTTCCGGAAATGGCGCGATGTTCCTCTTTGATCTGGTGCCGTCTTCCGGAAAATGACGCATGTTTTTCGTGGCATCTTGGCCGTCTTCCGGTGAAAATGACGCGATGTTTTTCGTTGCATCTGGGCGTTATTGACTTTACGCTACGTATCCTGATGCCGGGAAAACGGCCCGCTCTGCAATGAAACGCAAAATTTGGCTCTCGTTGCATCTGGCCGTGAAAATAACAATAGATTGCCCTTCGTTGGGCATTTGGCCGTCGGCCGCGGGCAAAACGACCCGGTCCGGGTTAGGGTTAATGAGCTCATTTGCATAATTGTTCTGATTGGCTCATTTGCATTACACATTGCCGGTCGGAAGGACCCATTCCTGTGGACTGCCGGTCAGACGTTTTTCCGCAGAAGGTGCATTGCCGACCCGTGGACTGATTGCTGGCCAATCGCCGGTCGGACGTTTAACAATTTTCCACAAGTTTTTTCTGCTGTAAGGTAAAACGTCCCACTGGCAATGCAAGCACTAATTGCTTGTTATTGCCGGTTGGACCTCAGGAGACACTTCCGCGTGCTGTCTTTAATGAGCTCATTTGCATAATTGCTCTGATTGGCTCATTTGTATATTTTTGCTCCCCACCAGTGGAATCTTGCAAGAATGATGATGATGAAACCTCAAATTGATCCACAGGGCAACTTTTTAATGTATTAGTGTCTTTAAAAACCAGTTTTTGAGAGAATTTCTGTGTTTTGATTTGTCTAAAATGTGTCTGAGGTTATATTTCTCACCATTGCAGGCTACAATCTTAGATAGGCCTATTGCTCTGCACTACCACATATAAAGATGTGGCTATCAAACTGTTCTGGTCTCCATTAAAAGTTTTTGCGAAGTATGTCAAATGACTATTTTTTACGATAATATTTGAAAATGGCATCAGAGAGTCAAAAACTATTTGTTGTCCCCACCGAACGAGTTCAGAATGGGGCTATAAAATGAGCATCCTCCGTGTGTGTAAGTATGTCATTGAACCGTCGCAGTCAGGAATCGTTTGAAAGAACTTTTCCCAAACCGTGTTGTTGGAATGGGACATGCTGTGAAGTGGCCGCTGAGATCTCCAGATTTGACTCCGCTAGATTTTGCCATATGGGGAACATTAAAGGTCAAACAAAATGGTACACCCATATTACATACCAAATGAAAGCTAATGCTCTCCTGATCTTATATACCAAATTTCAGCTGTTTCGGTCAACATTTGGAGGAGTTATGGGGCCAAAACTACAATGTGCCCAACGCATCCCTAATTAGCGGAAAAATCGTTTTCTTTTGGTCCATACCTTGCCAACACGGAAAATGAAATACATTTGTTTATCACCCAGCTGAAGGGAATCCCCTCGGAGCGACAGCCTAATAACACTAATGGGAAATTACTCGTGATTTTCGGCGGTGTTTAATGCGTGGTAAACTCTTTGAATTGCAATCCCCTTTGCACCCAGCCTTGCCATTCAGCTATTGTAAGGATTCAATCAAATTTGTATTATCCATGTAAATATATGTAATCGTGTCAAAAACTGAATCGACCTTGTATTTGATCGTTAAAATTAAAATCGGTTTCTGTCAATTGAGAAATGGTGTTGCTACCTGGTTGTTCCACCACAACAAATTCGAAGAAAACCAGCACAGGTTCCTTGTTGTTAATTTTGTGTTGTAGTGTACGAAACTGAGAAGGAAGCCAGCCAGTGTCGATGTGTGTTTTTAGACAGTGCCATAATCAAGGGAATTTAATAAAGGAATACAGAAAAGAACTAATTTAAATAAGATCAATATATATTGTTTAACGAAAAAATATCTTTTTCATTAAAAATTGTTGAATATATCGTAAGATTTCTTGATTAAATATTCTGTATGCATTGTAATACTACTAGAAATAGGCCCGCCGCCGCCATTTTTTTGGGGGGGAACTAGGGGCAAGAAAAAAAAAATGGGGGGGGGGGGGGCAAAATCCCCCATGGCGCCGCCACTGGTATTCAATATCTTTAGTGTCGGCTGAAATACTGTCATTTTGACTTTTTTATAAAAGATGAAACACTTTCGTCAAAAATCGTGATTGTATATACTGAAATAATCTTTGAACAAGTGTTTGAAGTTGATTTTTTAACCATATAAAAAAAACAATGAAAAATTGATCTTTTTTCTTGCCCTTTCTACACAAATTATGATCAAGTTTATTGCAAAGCAAAAGAATCGTGCATTTCTTTTTACATTTACTATATCTTTTTATATCAGTGGAAGGGTCAATTTCGCATAAGAATTCAATGTTTTCAGATGCAAAGCAAAAAAATAACAATGCGCTGATTTACTTCATACCGTAAGTACACCAATATTGTTTTGTTATTGCTACAACATAACGTTTACTTCACGTTGGCAATATTGAGGATAAAATAAGGGGCATATGGTAGGATCAATCGCCGTAGCAATATACGGTACACAGGAACTTCATTGATAGTCTAGAGTGAAAATTTGAATTAGGTCGTACATTCTAACAGAAATCCAAGACATAATACAATATTGCAAGAATATTGAATCATTTCGATCGAGTGTTTGAAAGCTTTTGAAGTCGGCATTCCAGATCCCTGTCGAAACAAGCGCCATATTGGCCGTGTTTGGCAATTCAGATCGTTACACCCTGTCCATTATGCATCAAATAAGACCGAATGTCGTGCAAGCAAAATAATAAACACGTCAATAGATGAATATAGAATCGGTAGAAAACATTTTAGTCCAAGAAAATAGGGACTAATGAACTGATTTTGTGTTATGTTCAGATAAAAGACCGTTGTTGATACGATCGTCCTACAAGAAGTCGATTCTCACACACTTTCTAGCCCGTCGTTTTGCTTAGTGCACGTGTGAATAAACTAAGCATCCCAATCCCAAAACTTCCTCAAATTAACATTTCAGTACTATATTAATTAAATTTAATAGTAAAATATTTAAATTTACCAATTAGTATTTCCTAAGCGTTCCTCGTAATTTATTGTCCCCAAAGTGTTAGTACTTTAGGAATTTTTAGAATGATCATGAAATGTTTTGTGGTCCTCTAACTTCTTGTACACTTTTTATCCCGAAGTACTGACATGAGTTTTGTGCAGTACAGTATAGGCAAATTGCAATGCATTATGGGATTGGTTCAAAACACCCTCTGGGCCCCTACTAACCATGTAATTCATTCCCCCAGAGTCCTCCCCTGGGTCTGTCTGAGGGGGATAGGAAAAAAGAAGATAAATATTGCATAAACAAGGTCAACATTTGCCCATATCTTTTTTTCTAGATGAGCTAGTGTAGCCAAACTTGGGTATATTATAGGAGGGCACAAGCCCCTACTAACCATGTAATTCATTCCCCTGGGGTTCTCCCCTGGGTCTGTTGGGGGTAGGGAAATATAGAAAAAGGTCAATATTGCACAAAAAACATTTGGCTGTATCTTTGTTTCTAGATGAACTAGAGTAGTCAAATTTGGAAATATTGTAGAAGGCACAATTCCCTACTAACCATGTATTTCATCCCCCAGGGTCCTCCCCTGGGTCTGACAGGGTGTGGGGAATGTCCAAAAGGTCAACATTTCACAAACAAGATCAACATTTGGCCATCTTTTTGGGTGCTGACATGCATTGGTCCCTTGACCTTAACCCTTTGGGACCTGGCCAGTTTTGTATACATTTGTAACACATAATTCAGTATCTTTAAAGGTGGCCTTCCAAATGTTTGCAGGTGATTTGGAATTGGAAAGCCATCTAAAACACCAACAGGGCCTATAGGCTTGTTTTGACTCATTTAAATACATTGTTCATGCTAATTCTGAATGTACCCAGGAAAATGAAGACTTTTTACATTTTTGAAGCAAAAATTGACATATAGTAATTCTGAACGGTGACTTGAGTCTCCGTTATCAAAGGATTAATTTATTTTTTGTTGAGTTATGATGGACTTCATCGATGAGTTATGTTTTTAGAGTTGCGCATTGACGATTTGCTTTTGTGAGTTGTGGATAATTTAGGCAAAAAATGGTGAAAACTTATTTTGGTGGATGGAAGGACATTGCATGGTTTATCTAGGTGGGGTGGTCTAGTGGTCCCAGGTTTACGGGAGTGTTGGCCAGATTTAAGGGGGGGGTGGTTTTGGTTTTGTAGTTTACCTTTTCACTTCTTAGTGATCGCGATATTCGGCAGGGACATATATACGCATCGTGTAAATACGAGTTCGCCTTGTTTTGGTAGTAATTGTGTACCAAATAAAAAAAAAAAAAAAAAAAAAAAAAAAAAAAAAAAAAAAAAAAAAAAAA
>JAMKCH010047969.1:0-11079 GCA_023653785.1 Ophioderma brevispina
GGAAGGGCCAGTTGAGAGGGTCAGTCAGGAAGAAGTGGTGAAGGCAATAAAAGAAATGAAGGAAAGGCAGCTGGATCCTCAGAGGTGAGTGCTGAGATGATTAGTGCGAGTGTAGAGATAGGGATTGGTGTGATGATGGAGTTGTGTCAGAGAGTGTTAGATGGAGGAGGAATGCTGGAGGAGTGGGCAGTGAGTGTGGTAGTTCCAATTTTTAAAGGGAAAGGGGATGCAATGAGTTGTTGTGCATATAGGGGTGTGAAGTTGTTAGAGCATGCAATGAAAATTGTGGAGAGGGTTCTAGAGAATAGGATTCGGAAGATAGTGGAAGTGGATGAGATGCAAATTGGATTTATGCCAGGGAAGGGAACGATAGATGCAGTATTTAGTTTGAGGAGGTTGCAAGAGGAATACCGAGCTAAAGGGAAAATTAAAGCTGTATAAGTGTTTTGTAGACTTGGAGAAGGAATTTGATAGGGTACCGAGGAAAGTGATGGAGTGGGCGAAGAGGTGGAGAGAGAGATACCAGAAGTAGTGGTTAGAGCAGTGATGAGTTTGTATGAAGGAGCAAAGACAAGAGTTAGAGTGGGGTCTGATTTGTCTGAGGAGTTTGAGGTGAAGGTGGGTGTGCATCAAGGTTCTGTACTTTCGCCACTGATTTTTGCAATTGTGATTGATGTAGTCACGGAGAGTGCAAAAGAAGGTTTGATGAGTGAGATGTTGTATGCTGATGACTTGGTTTTAATGTGCGAGACAATGGATGAACTGAGGGAGAAGTTTGGAAATGGAAGGCGGCTTTTGAGAGCAAGGGGCTTAAGGTAAACCTTGGGAAGACAAAAGTGCTGGTGAGCGGGGTGGAGAGGGAGGTGGTAGTGAGTAAGGTAGACCCATGTGGCGTGTGTGGGAAGAGGGTAAAAGCAAATTCAGTGTGAGGTGAGAAATGTGGGAAATGGATCCATGGGAGATGCACAAAGATGAAGAGAGTGACCCCAAGCTTGGCAAGAGATTTTATGTGCGGAAGATGCGAGAAGGGAGCTGGAGGGATGGTGGAACAGGAGGAAAGATTGTGTGATGAGGTGGAGTCTGTGAATGAGTTCACATACCTTGGGGACAAGGTTAGTGGGGATGGTGGATGCGAGGTGGCTGTGACAGCTAGAGTGAGGTATGGGTGGGTGAAGTTTAGGGAATGTGGGGATTTGTTGCAAGGGAAAAGATATCCTTTGAAGATGAAAGGAATGGTGTATAAGAGTTGTGTGAGATCAGTGATGCTGTATGGGAGCGAGACGTGGTGTCTGACCGAAAATGAGATGGGGATTCTGAGGATTACAGAGAGAGCAATGATGAGAGTGATGTGTGGGGTGAAGTTGATGGATAGGATGAAGACAGGACTTGATGCAGATGTTGGGTTTGGAAGAAGCGATGGTGAATAGTGTACGTTGGTATGGGCATGTGTTGAGGGAGGATGACGAGCATGCCTTAAGAAGGGCTTTTGAGTTCGAGGTGGGAGGTTCGAAGATATGGAAGAAGCAAGTGGAGGAGAAGAGTGGGCAGGTTGGGTTGAGGATGGATGATGCATTGAATCGTGTGAAGTGGAAGGAAGGAGTAGGGGTGGTTGCTACCAGTGAGAGGCGAATCCGGCCACCCCGTTTATGGGGACAAAACCGGATTTAAAACTTTGGTTTTATTTACTTTTACTAAAACCAATTTCAAGCCAAAGAATAATGAATACCATTTGTTCCTTTCTTTTTTTTTAGAAGCACCATAAGGTTATATTTTCAAAATATCTCCAAAAGTTTTGCACCTATTTGTTGAAAATATGAACTGAAATATTCCTTAAGGGGTTACTGCATTCCTGGAGATTGTATCCCTTAACCTGTTCTCAGGAGACCTCTCAAAAGTTTCTCCTTGTTACAGAGGTATTATCTCAAAAGGGGACCAGCAAAATTTGCAATGCATTATGGGGGCTTGCACATTCACATCACCTGATATTACTTAGTGTATGTTCGACCAGACATATATACAATTCTATCAAAATAAGGTGGGGGACTCCTGTTTAAGTCAGGCTGTAACGATGTGGAAGTATTCACGTTATGTTATTGTGTTCGTAGAAAATTAAGAATAAGAAATAACCCTTGAAACTGTTCCCCAGCAAGAAAAGCAAACACGTACCCAAAATGAGTTAATTGGCCAATCCAGTACCCAGTGTTACCACAACCATAAAGAAGAAGTGTATTGCGTTAAATAAAAAAGAAAGAAAGCAAAAATTGAGTTGTTAGAATCGCACCACTAAAGTGAAACATGTTTTATTCATGGAAGAACTGATAATTAGTGCGTTGGCTGGGCGGGTCCCGTGTGCATGAGATGTGCCCTAGGTTACTCTTCACAGCCATTACTAGACCCATCCGACAAAAAAAAGTGAGGGTAGACTTTTGCACCCCGGCATCTTTTTTTGCTTAGAGGGCGTGTTCAAAATGGCGACAATGACATTTACACCATGTAATGTGTTTTCACAGCCACTATCTGGGGTGGTGAAAATGGTCCGTTTAAGTATTTTCCGTATATGTTGATGTCAAATGTATAGAAGGGTCACATTCACCACTTAAATGAATTCCTAATGGGAGGGCGCTGTTTTTCCAAAATGGCGCCAAAATTGACAATTTAATACCTCATAATTTGTTTTACTAGCCAAAAAATGGGGTGAAATGGTCCGTTTTACATGTTTCCTTAATTTGTGATGGCTTGTCAAATGTTATTTAGAGCGGTCACTTCACTACTTAGATGTATTACTAATGGAGGGCGATTTTTTCAAATGGCGCCCAATTGCAATTTAACACCCCATAATGAAGTTTATTAGCGAAAAAAAAAAATGGGTGAAAAGTGGCCAGTTTTCAGCGTTTTGCGGTATTTTTGATATCAATGTAAGGAACGGTCACATTCACCACTTAAATGTATCCTAATGGCACAGGTTGACCACCCGGACATTTGTTTCATAGCCGCCAGATTTGATTTTAACTCTAAATTACAATAATTTTTCTGCTTTTTGAACCCCAAAGGCCAATTTGTCTTCAACTTTTTATGTCTGTTAATTAATTGTTAACAATGATCTTTCAACACAAAGAAATGATAATTGCATGGCTTCACACTTAGTTATATTTTTCTGACCAATATTTGTTAATGCCTATATACAGGCACATATCATAGCCGCCATATTGATTCCAAGCAGAATTTCCATCAATTTCCTTAGTTTGCTACTTTTTCCAACCAAGGGGCAATTTGTTCTTCAATTACCAAAATTTTCTGAGTAATCATTACACAACTACCTTTCAATTAAGACATAATTAATGGCATGGCTTCGACTCTTACTATCGTTTTATGTCAATACTGATACAAGTGGCTGAACCGTCATGTACACCAACGGCTGTGAATGGAGGGCGCTTTTTCAAATGGCCGCCAAATGCATTTAAGGGACACCTCAAAATGAAGTTGTACTAGTGAAAAAATGGGTGAAATGGCCCCAGTTTTCAGTGTTTGCTTTATTTTTCTTATATCAAAATATTATAGAACGGTCACCTTCCCCACTAAAATGTATTCCTAATGGATGACGCTTTTCAAAATGACGCCACCATAATGTGGTTATCAACCTTATAATTGATGTTTTAAATAGCCAAAAGGGGTGGGTGAGGTGGAAATGGCCAAGTTTTTCAGTGTTCCCTATTTGTTTTGATTTTGTTGGGTCCAATTTGTTCAGTCGCTGTATTCAGATACTGATATAATTCAGTTTCATTTTCTCTTTTTCTTACAGTTGTTTTGATATAATGATTTTCTAGTTGTTTAAGTAGCTTTGCGGTTATCATTTGGTGCTACGACAATCTAACGCGATAGTGTTGTGAGCATAGTCAGCTGCAACCTCGACAAAGAGAAATGATTGTGCCGATTTCCTTGATGGCAGCGTTAATAATAATTGGCATCCACCACGTGAGCATCTCGTAGAGAAAAGAAGATTCCCACAAAGCATACACAGTGGACATGATGGCCAATTTCTGAAAGCTGAAGACAAAATTCTACAGCACAATTGGGGATTTCTAAGAACACAGCTTTGGATTATGTGTGGGCCCCATTTCACAAGACTTAAAATCGATTGTTAGTTGATTTGTCAAGCACGTAACTCGATCAAGCAAAATTTGAACTGTATGGGTAAGTCAAAAACTTACGCTTGAGAGTTACGCTGATAAATCAAACTTACAATCACCCGCAAGTCTTTGTGACACGGACCCCGTTTCGATTATGATGTCTTTGTGCTGTTACTCTACTACTGGATGAAGTGCATTCCCTTGGATTACATTTGAATGGTACACGATTGTAGCAGATAAGTGGTAATGATACAGTGATTGCCTACATATGACAAGTTGTTCATTTTGAGTCGGCTCCTTATGGTAAACATTTTCTATTTTCCTCTTTTGTTTGTGTAATGAACCATACTACAAAACTGTGCCCTTTAGAAGTTGTTGCTACCTAGGATGAGTTGCTACTGCCGTTATTCTGAACAAAATGCGTTTTTCTTTAAATTAAGTCTAGTCAGATTTAAAAAAAAAATCTGTGAAGAATAATAGCAGAGATTTATATAGCGGCCTTATGCTTTTTGGCCTCTATAAGCGCTTTCACAATGGCCGCTGATCACTGTCGCCCCCATCCCATACCATAAACCATTTGGCGTCATTTCAAGGGATGCAGCAGATCGGCGATCAGCGCTTTCTCTTATCAGCAACATACATCGAGATAACCATCGCAGCCGGGACCAGCTCCCCAAATATCGCAGGGGTAAATCGGGACAACAAGCGGTTAATTTCGGGTCCAGGGAAATTACAATATAGCTGAATCTCACAGGGCTCGACCGCACGCCTGGTACCATGGTTATGAAAACACAACACTGGAGTCGGAGCGCTTATTGATTGAGATATGACTTGTCAGCTTGATTTGTTTGTCATTCAAAAAAAGCAAAACAAGAATATGTTTATTGATGAGTCTAACACTTCTATAGACTTTACCTCAACAAATAGGGAAACTTTACAAAACTAGACAAATATCACCCCATATATTGGCTATGAAAACCTCATGGTATCACAGTAAACAGAAGTGTCCTAAGATGGCGAAACCAGCCTAAATAAATCTCCTTGTTACTTTTTGATGCCAGAACTGAGTCCATCTCGACAGGAAGGTGGTGTAACCCGATTGATTGTTGTTAACGTCAATTTAATTGATAAGCATGACGTTTGTTTTCGTTCAGAGTCCTTCACAAATTTGCCATTAGTAAAAAGTAAGAATTATATCAAGCCTTTTTGCAGCTATCAGACTTCCACACAAATCCAAGCTGTGTGTGAGAAAATCCCCATTGTGCTGCAGAAGTTTGTCTGCAGCTTTCAGACATTGGCCTCATGTCATGTTCACTATGTATGTCATGTGTACTCATCTATTCTTCTCTCTTCCGAAACGCTTACAACGCGATTGCCAATTATTATTACGCTGCATCAGGAATCGTCTCAATCATTTCTCTTCGTCGGTGGCAGCTGCTATGCGCACAACCCTATCAGGCTTAAATTGTAATATCACTCACTCATAATCAAATCCATTAAACTGAAACATACTTATATACGAAAATCATTAATATCAACTAGAAAAAGAGAAAATGAAACTGAAAATTTATATTAGTACTGACTACGTACCTCAACAAATAATGGCTACAAAATAAACAATAGGGAAACACTGAAAAAACTGGGCCATTCTCCCCCTATTTTTTGACTTTTAAAACACATTTGGCGGCATTTTGAAAGCGCCCACCATTAGGAATACATTTATAAGTGGTGAATGTACCCACCCCCCCATATTTGACATCAAAAAATATAGGAAACATGAAAAATGGGCCATTGTACCCCCATTTTAAAATGGCTATTAAAATATCATTACAAGGTGCTAACTGCTTTTGTGTGTTGATTTTGAAAGCGCCCTCCAATAGGAAATACATTTTAGTGGTAAATATGACTGCTGCTCTATACATTTTGACATCAACAAATATAGCAAAACCTGAAAACGCTGGCCATTTGAACACTTTATGGCTATTAAAATCATTATATTGGTGTTAAAATCACATTTGGCGGCCATTTTGAAAGCGCCCTCCATTTAAGGAATACATTTAAAGTGGTAAATATGACTGCTCTATATATTTGATATCAACAAATAGAGCAAAACACTGAAAAACTTGCCCATTTTCACCCCGCATATAAGTGGCTATGAAAACATCATTATATGGTGTTAAAATGGGGCATTTTGGCGGCAATTTTGAAAGCGCCCTCTAGCGAAAAAACTGCCGGGGTAGCAAAAGTCTACCCTCACTTTTTTGTTATGTCTGATGGGCTAGTCCATGGCTGTGAAGAGTAACTTAACTTAGGCACATCTCTGCACACGGGGACCCATCCGCAACGGACTAAATGAAATGAATGTAATAATACATATTTAAACAGATGTTGAAAATAGAGTTTTGAGCAAGTGCAAAATGAGAGTGCAACTGGATGCACAACCCATCATGACCTGCTTGTACCAAAGAACTAATGCTATTTAGCACTCTAGTAACAACATAAGAAAAAAGACAAGATATTCCCATATGACACTAAAGAGCATTTAATTCATTTTTGGTTATGACATACATAACTATATATTTCCTGGTTTTCTTTTTATATGTTTATGCTAACAAATCACTACCATTCCACTTAAAAAAATCTTGATTTGGGGCTGGTTACAAATCAACAATGTGTACTTACAAAAAAATATTTCTTACATGACGAATTTTTCAAGTGATTGAGTAAAAGTTCAAACATTAACTTTTTCAAGAAACTCATGAGAAGGCAATTTACAAGCATTGTCAATATGATTCCTTTGTACTGTGGATATTTTAAAAATATTATAAAAAAAACTCTGATAACCTGGCGATCAAAACAAATAAAAGACGAAAAAATATAACATTCTCGAACCCGTTCACTCTTGCGATCTAGTTGTGCGAAATACCAACTTCGATTACAGGGACTGTTACGTGGATATCAGTGAACCAACAAGCATGTATTCCAGTTTTTTTATTCCGAGTTTCAAGAGTGGCCCAAAATCTAAATTTGATGGAGATTAAAGTTAACCTTTTTGGACATAAGCCTCTTCATATACTTTTTTTTCAATGAACTAAAAAAGGAAGACACTTCTTCTGCCGCCTCTCATAGCAAAACTAACACTAGACGATTTCTCTTTTGGCAGGGATGAGTTGAAGTGGGGGACCTGATTTAGTAGGTACTACGTAGTATGGGTATAGGTACCCACCTCATTTGCATAGAGTACACAGCATACCCACCACAAAATGTTTTGAATCCTATTAAAACCACAATAGTTGGATAATTTGGTTTGCCTATTGTGATCCTGATCATGCTGATGTAATAGGTCCTCTGTAGTATGGGTGTAGGTACCCACCTCATTTGCATAGAGTACACAGAGAGTACCGACTATAAAAGGGTACACCATGTGGTAAGTATACATTGCTTTTGGATCCTATTAAAACCACAACAGTTGGGAATTTGGTTGTGTACATAACAACATAAATGCCTCACAAAGTTCTTTCTGTCTACACTACTGCACATGAACCCATAAATGAGATAGTTGAGCTTACTTACCAGTTCCTTCTCTCTGGTCCTGATTTCTTTCAGGATATCAAACTCTTGAGCAACAAAAGCGCCATCACCTCGGTGAGATCTGACTGGTCCCACCTGTACTTGAATTGGCTTTGCCAACCCACCCTGGGCAATTCGCCTATCCAGTTCACGTTTCCGCTCCTCTTTCTTTCTGGCAAGTTCGTCTTCTTTCTGTTTCCTTTCTGCTTCTTGCACTTCACGTCGTTTCTCAGCCTCGGACAGCTTAAGCATGGCTTGCTGTATATACGAATAAGAGAATAGCAGTTTGGGGGTGGACTATGCTTCAAATTGATGGGTGCATAAGTGAATAGAATGAATTCATTCTCTTTAACCTGAATAACTAAAAGTACATGCATCTTCTTTTTTGTTCATAAATCTATAGAAACCCTTGAAAAAAAAACTTACTTCCAAAATTTCAGTTGATGGTGCAATTATTTGCACCATTGTGTTGACATTGTTGTCCATGTATGGACAGAAAATTTTAATTACAGATTGCTTCAAAAGGAGATTAAATCTGCAAGTAAGATTAGGCACACATGCATTACTTACTGGTTCATATAATAGCCTACATTTTTTTTTTAGGCAAGTCGAAGATGAGACAAAATGCCCCTTCAATTGAGTATTACTGATGCACTGTTCTTTTCCTAGGGCTTTTACAGGCATATACAAGCTATTATTTTTTAAATCAGAAAAGTTGTTTTGTTAAACTTTGTCAGTATGTGATCCCATACAAATGACCATTATTACATTAAACCTTGAAGTGATTAATGTTCCCTATTATCTTACCTGAAGTTGAGTATCAGCAGCCTTCCTTTCCTCAGCAAGTTTCTGCAGTTCCTCTTGTTCCTTCTGCAACTGTTCTGCCTGTTCCTTCTGAATCTTGGCCAGTTCTTCGCTCTGTTGTTCGAGACCTTTGCTGCGCTCTCTTTCCGCAGCCAACATCTTCTCTTGCTCTTCTTTGAGTCGCTCCAGCTCCTTTCTTCTTTCGGCCTCTTCTTCAAGGAGTCTGTTTGATGTGAAGAGGTAAAGTTATTATGACTGTGATTGGTATCAAATTGGGGAGGGTAAGTCAAGCACCATATGGTTTCTTTAAAAGTGTGCAAGTGCAGATCACATATATTAACATCAAAAAGTGAAAGATATTCTCAAAAGGCAAACAGTGTGATATTACTTCTATCAACTTAAGGGATTGTTCCCAGCAATGCTGGTTTAAAAGTTCCAATGAAATTTAATTTGCAGGGTACATTGTCATACTATTGGGTGTGTGACATGGGCTACCGGAAACTGTTTAGTAAACAACAAATCTATACACAAGTGCATAAAATGTGGACATCATGCCCATTCCAAAATACATATTACAAAGTGGTTAAACTGTGGGATCAATAGTGATACCAGAGGGTCTTTATATTTTATCCATTAAATATTTTTGATCATGGAAATGTAGATGCATGGATGTCACTGGCCATTTTTGTACACTTGGGAGACAATGAAATCAAGGGTGCCATTTTTTAACGCATTAATTCTTGGTTAAAATAACATCGCTCTAACATTTGTATTCACAGGAAAAATAGACATAGGTTGTCAATAAATTGTTTTAAATGAGGGAGGAAGGCCACCTGTACATGTACTGCCTAGTTACTTGCAGCTTTTACTTTTCCCATGAAGTTCTAACTGATCAACAAACAATTATGTAAGCTTAGATTGCCAATTGAAGGTCTCTGCATCATGCAGTTACAGTCCACGGCAAAAGCCTCGCGACCTTTCTGTGACTAACTTGGGTTACAGCCATTATAATCCGGTTAGAGAAATTAAGCTAAGGTTTGGCGATTACCGCTTCAGTACGCACAGCCAATGACTGAGCCCAAACTAATCACATGACAATTACACCGAGTTAACTCAATTCCCCGTGCATGCACAGCAGGCGTGGCCAATGCGCCTCTACTTGCCGCAAACTGGGTTAAGTTTATCTTCAAGACATGTTTTTCAAATGTGTGGACGACAACTTTCCCAGAGTCGTATGCTAATGATCTTTACCTCTCAATGAAGAGAATCTAATAATCTTGATTGACATGTTGGTACGAAAAATAACGGTCAACAAACCTGGGCGTGGCGATGGAATCAATACGGCAAGGTACAGAGTGATGTTTACGGTGAATCTATCATTGAGTTTGCACGGGAGAATTGGCCGAGGGTGCAATGGCTTTCCATATAAATGTGTCTCGATGACAACTTTCTTCAATGTGTTTTGGTATCATTTTACAATGTAATTTAGAGGAATAAATTATCTACTAAAAGACGTTGGTACGAAAAATACTGGATATATAGTTTTAACACAGCGATGCAAAATTTGAGACTGGCTATTCCAACTACACAGGAGATTTCTCGGGGTCACGCGTCAATTGTGACCGCCGTGTGTGTGGGGAATACAAAAGTGGACCGTAACTGCACTATGGCATATCCTGTTTCCATCAAATAGCAAATTGCATCCTGCTCCCAGTTTAGGAAATAGGTGGAAATTTTGGTAACCTGTTAGATCAATATGATCCAATGTTTTTGACAGTAAAACTATTTGGATTGTCTAGCCAATGTCACATGATCTAACTCACAAAGCAAATAAAAAAAAATTTGGTACTGGAGAAAGGGTGGTATAGAACTGCTTTACAGCAAATGACTGTCAAAACACAAGTACATGGTGATTATTTATTAATCTTTCCCTGGAGATGGCCAGTGCACGTTAGTGTTGAAAAAAACCCTTGTGCGCTTGCCCGGATTTGAACCGGCGACCCTCCATATTACTAGCACGGCGCTCTTCCCAACTGAGCTAACAAGCCACGGTTGGCAGAGGAACGAACGATAGATATTATCTATAGATCTTAGGTCTAAGTTGTTAAATTTCCACAAGTACAGGGTGTGTAAAATAACAAGATTGAAGTCATATTGAGAAATCAACCAACAGAGTTAATTCATACACAGCTTTTAAAATGCTTTCTAGGACCTGCAAGCACCAGCCATATTGATAAAGTGTTCAAACAAAACAGGGAACAAAATACATTCCTATATATACCTCATTTCCCACTATCTCCAAATATCTGGTAGCCATAAAAGGTGTTGATAATTATAAGGATATTGTGTAGGTATTTTGCAGTTGTAAATGCATTCTGGAATGTGTAACAGGTAAAGACATAATGGGATAAAATGCCATTCGTTCTTTGCACGGTTTACCATTTGCGGGGAGAGCCTCAAACAGGCAGCAATATGAATGGGCACATTACATAACAGTTCAATCAGATTCCATTCTCCCTAAACAAAATCAATGACTTGCAAGAGGTGCATGCATTGTTATGTATCGCCCCATTTATTC